>CAJHQP010001747.1:0-104533 GCA_905132765.1 Moricandia arvensis
TGCCGGCTGGTTTGTCACGCCATGATGGTGAGACGGATGAGATGGTTGGTCTCACCATGATGGCAAGGCGGCCGAGCTGGTAGGTATTGCCATGATAGCGAGACTTCCAAGCTGATTGGTTTCGCCATGATGGCGAGACGGTCGAGCTGGTTGGTCTCGCCATGATGGCGAGGCATCCGAGTAGGTTGGTCTTGCCATGATGGAGAGACGGTCGATCTGGTTGGTCTCGCCATGATGGGGAGACGGCCGAGTTGGTTGATTTCGCCCTGATGGCGAGATGGTGATGTCGTTCCCTCCATTGATTGCTTTGTGTACTTTTGGAACCATTTCAATTGTTTTACAAAAGTTTTTCTGAAATTTGTGTTACGGAAGATTATTTCATAGCTTATACTATGATGTTTTTCGGCGGAGACTTTTCGGGTTTTTTTTTGACAGAAGATTGTTTCATAAAACTCGTCATTTATCTCAAAAAAAAACTTTCGCAAGAATGTTTTACCGATCTTTTCATGTTTAGATAGAAATTCTTTTATTCATTCTCTGGGATGAAATATACGAATTTTGGTCCTTCTATCCTTATGCCAACTAGTTTGGCCTATGCCATATAGTTTCTTTGACATTTCCAGCTCATATTTGCTTAAGGCATTATTTATCAAAGGATTTTATCCGTTGATTTTGCCATGAGCGGTTTGTACCCCTACAATATTGTTTATTGATTGTCTGATTCCTCGGATACACAATGAGAGTTGGTATTAGATTAGAGTTAGACATCTGATAGTTTATCGCAACGAGAGTTGGATAACTTACTGTTTGCATTCGAGTTATGAAATCAAACCTAATTAACTCTGGGCACCATTGATTGTGGTTTTGAACTTATTGATTGATAAACATATCTCTTCCGTATTTCTTATTTGTTTCTATTATTTATCTAGCTTCTAAAACGAATAGTGTATTGTGTGAAGATCAATTCTATGTGGATATGATCCTCAAGTAATACACTGATCCTCTTATCCAAGAGAGATGCATGAAATTTAATTTGGGCATATCAAATTTGACGCCGTTGTCATGCTTCGATACTCAGAAACTCATGTCATGAACTTAGATACTCAGATACTTCAGATCGATTAACAATGAAAAGACGCGAAACAGTTATCATCTCTGAGAAGGTTGAGTAAGAAACACTTTCTCAATGCTGAGATTTCTGAGGATGATGAATGGCTAGGGTTTGGGAAAACCGACAATTTGAAAGCTCTCAGAAATATGTAAAATCAAACTAGACCTTTGTGAAAACAGAAAAGCTTGATGTCGATAGACATCCTACCAGTATCGATCGACACCCATCATGCAAGACCAAGTAGATTTCACCAAAGAAAAGCATCTATCGACACCCAACTAGTGTTGGTCGACACCATGCAGCGTCAGAGACTTCCCCTTATGTAACTCTGAAGTTGGTGGAAGAGAAGGCCTACATGGCAAAGGTTTCATATCGTAAGGTACGAAAGCATCTGAAAGGGCCATATCGCCTTCCTGGTTTCCGCAGGCGAGTGAAGAAAATACCTAAAGATGTCGCCTTTGGAGATGCTTACGACGGCCATCAGTTGATTACCTTCTTTTGGAAATCAATGGAGACTGAAGAAGATGTGAACTGGAGATAACTCTCTTCATTGATGTTTGATGAAGTTAGAACTGCGCCTCTTGATAGGTCCCATTATTTATCATTTTTAGACCATGTTATAGGCCTTATGTGAAGTCTATTATACGTGTATAGGATGTGTTTTAGAGTCTTTCAGGTCCTGATACATTTTGGAGCATTGTAGAGATTATGAGGCTTTCTTGAGCTCAGAGAGAGAAGACCTCATAGCTGGTCAAATTTAACAAAGTACGAATCAAGACAGAGTATTGCATCAATCGACGATGCACTCTTGTCGTTGATGGACGGCTGACGCGCAGAAACCCAACCATGAAAGGAGCCAACTTGAAGCCCAAGTCACAGAAATTACAAGATTGCCCTTGACGTGTTTTACCTAACTTATATGGCCTTTGCTAGTGTTTTATGCAAAGGAGGACCTTTTGCAAGCTTTCACAATTTTCATAAGAACATAATAGTATCGGATTTTTAGCGAGAAGATCAAAAGTTCTTCAAGCTTGATATTGGAACTCCACTTTCTATCCCTATTCTTTTTCTTATGCATTATTTTATGTTTATGATTATGTTTTGCTTAGCTAGTTCTAAGTAGTCACCTTGTTAGATTTAGGGTTTATTAAAGGTTTTGATGAATTAGCCAAACAATAGAATTTCTATGGTGAAAATTAGATATATCAATAGAATTGTAATAGTTGCTCAAGTTCTAGAGTAGCTAATTAGAACTCTGATCTTACGATAATTGACAACTGCGAGAGTAGGATCATTACCTGTATAATTTCTATTATGCTTAAATTACTAGGGACAATCGAGAGAACGGTCTAGTGATTCTATGTGAACCAATCGAATCTGATCGTTTAATTCTTGACCAAGAAAGCCATTGATAGATGCCGTTTGTATACAATCGATCGATGGTTATTTCGAGTTTGCACACGAAAGTTGTAGACTCTGAGCTTAGCTCATAATATCTTTACTAATTGAATTTGCGTTTTATGATTAAAAATCCCTTGGATTCTATCCATTATGATTCACCACAAGAGAACCCTAGATCTAGCTATTTTGCTTATTTTTTTACAAACCCAATATTTCCTTATTTACTTGTTTTAATGTCTTATTAATTGCCTCGCTTAACTAAGTTGATTATTAAATTTATTGTGTGCCCTCGCTCTCTGTGGATTCGATCCCTAAGTACTAGAGTTGAACCTCTTATTTGAGAGAGTAATCAATTGCTACAGGGTAATTTGAGAACGCATCAAATTGGGTACCATTGCCAAGGAGCAAGAATCGCCATTAGATTTTTCTTGCAATATTTGATCAGGGGATTGTAATCCTTAACCAGAAGAAGCTGTTGTAGCTCAAGCTGGAGCTGAGGCCCAGGGTGATCAACCCAGAACGTTGGCTGACTACTATCATCCAAACCAATTATATGCCAAAAGATCTGCTATTCGTTCTCCATCTTTTTAGTGGAACAATTTTGAGCTGAAAACAGCCTATTTCACACCTGTGGCACAAACACCATTTCATGATCTTTCTCATGAGCATCCTATGGATCATTTGAAGCGATTTGAGGATCTTGTGTCTTCCGTTAAGGTTAATGGAGTCTCTGAGGACTACCTATTATGCAAGCTCTTCAAATATTCGCTTGCTGTAGATGCTTCATACTGGCTTAAAAGCTACCAGTATGATCTCTTACATCCTAGATAGACATCCAAAATGCATTCCTGCGTATTTTCTTTGATGATTCCAAACCTGCGGATTTGAGGAGCAGAATTGCTACATTCACATAGGAGCCTGTGGAGTCTTTCAGAAGCTCCTGGATCAGATTCAAATCGTACCAAAGAGATTGTCCACACCATGGATTCAATGAAGTGCAACTTCTCAGCACTTTCTTCAGAGGTATTGATCTGTCATACCAGATGGCTTTCGACACAACCAATGAGGGAAACTTTTGCGCCAGAAGTCTAGAAGAGGCTGCCAGATTGATAGAGAATTTGGCAGCTACCAACAAAACCAAAAAAAAAGATAATGAGAGGAAGAAATCAGTCCTTACACTGACCAGGATCAGATGGAAGAAGTAAAAGCCAAGTTGGACAGTGTTCAAAGGTTTCTAAAGAAACATGTTAGCTTTGTAGAAGGTCTAGAAGCTATACGATCAGACAATGAAAAAGGTGAAGAAGAGGAGGTGAACTTTGTTGGTGGAAATGGATTCCATAGGCATGGAAACCAAAGCAACCGAAACTTTTATGGCAATGGCTAGAGGAGTAGCTAGAACCAAGGATCACAGCAGCAGACACCCTACAATAAGAAAAAAACCTATGGAGCCTCTTACTATCAAAACACCCCATCAGATCGCAGGAGAACAAGATTGAAGCCATGATTGACAAAGTTGTGTAGAGACAGCAGAAGATGACAGTGGATTTCAATGGAAAGCTTGATGTTGTCTATGTTGACCTCAACACTAAGTTTAAAGCTCCCAACACCCATGTGAAGAAGATAGAGAATCATGCTGTTTATACCAATGAAGCTGTGAGGAAACAATAAGCCTTGATCAAGGAGAAAACTGAGGCTGAACAGAATCACCATGTCAGTGCCAACATAGATGATGATTTTTGGTAAGTAGTGGAAAACTTGGGAACGAATAGGAATAAACTCGTGAGAATCCCTTGCCTTGTTCGAACGACCATCGATCGACATCCGAAGTTAACCATCGATCAACGGTACCTGAAGAATCTGTGGGATCGTATGAAGAGATGGACATCGATCGACAGCCGGACCCTACCGTCGATCGATGACCGTTTGAAACAAATGGATGTCAGTTTTCAAGCATAGACGAGAGTCTTTTATATGTCAATAGGAACTCAAAACCCATCCCACCCAAACCCATATAGACATATGAACTAGTCCCTACCTTATATGAGGAAGCTATGGGTGGACATTCTAGAGAAAATAAGAAGGTCCCTAAGCATCTATAACCAAAGCTAATGAGAATGTGATTGACAGCTTTGTTAGAATATTCTCATAATCCCTTTGGAAACCCCATTCGAGGAAGCTTATTACACTCACATATTGTGGATGTTCTTTAGAGAAACCAAGGTGCCTGATAAGGAAATAAAAATATTGTTCAATCATATGAGGGAGAAGATAAAGCAGAAGGTAAAGTTGAAGAAGAGAAGCGACCATGGGAAGCTTGTGGTTTTCTGCAACATCAAGGGACATGACTACCCACATGCACTCTGCCACACCGGTTCTTCATTAACCATTATGCCAAGAATCATGGTAGAGGTGCTAAGTTTAAACGTGTACCCTTATAGTGATTCATACACTTTTGTGGATTGATCTAAGGTGAATTTTGGAGGCATTGTCAAAGACCTCCAAAGTGAAAATCGGGGATGCCCTAATTCATGTAGACTTTCATGTCTTGGACGTCCTAGTGTAGCAGAATTCATCTATTTTACTTGGAAGAGCTTTCATGGCCACAGTTGGAGAAGTATGAGACATGAAGACAAACATGTTGAATCTATCTCTTATTGATCAAAATAACTACTATGTTCACTACTAGAACCAATAATGCTCTCATTGATTTGGTTCATGAACCAGGACTTATGGCCACATGCTTCTGCGACTTTGAACTAAAAGAGTAGTCAGCTGATGGAGCATCAATCTCCACCAAGCCCAAACAATCGGTCGACAGCGACAACATATAGTCGGTCGACAGCGACAACATACAGTCGGTCGACAGCGACAACATACAGTGGGTCGACACCCACCCTTCAGCATCAATGGATACTCATCACCAAGCAGATTACGAGGCAGCTACCACAACAGAACACAATGCAGATTATGGTTATCTCAGACCAGATAAGTTAGGAATTATAAGGGATCCAGAAGGACGTGCACGAGAAATGGGTGGAAGAATTCTCAATGTATCTAAGGAAGATGTATCAGACATACTCGAAATAACCAATGGATTAGGGAGCCTCTTCAGTCAATAACAACATGAAAGCCGGGCAGATAACAACATAGCATTGATCGAAAACTTTCCAGAGGACTTCGCCGATTACAAATCAGAACCTGAAATGTTACTGATCACCATTGGTCAATACCGTAACATTATCATCGATCGACAATCGTAACGGAGTCTGGTATTTTTTCGATTGTCCTCAATACTTTTAACTATGTTTTAATTTTTCTCACTTAACAGAGATGAGATAACACTAGGAACAATGTTATTTAAATTGGGGGGGGGAGGTTTACTGATATTACTGTCTATTTTGGAGTTTTATTCTTATGTGTTTTGTTGAGTTAAGAAGAGGATTATGATCAGATTTACATTTTTACTTATTTTCTAAAAATTCTATAGCACCATTGTAGATTTGTTGATTGCAGAGAGTACTAGAGATACCAAGTGGATCATACTGCCACTATATCACACTTGCTTAGAAAGTTTCAAGGAATCAAAGCTAACCTCCAACCTAGTTTGACTTATCTGATTGCTTTGGGGTTTGGCATACATTGGATCGGATTTCTCTTGCAAGTATAAAGGTAAAAGTCTCTGTGCTTTTGATTCTCTTCGCTCTCACTATTCGGCATCTAGAAAAAGAGAAAAAAATTGTGATGATTTCCTGAGATGGAGAGGGGTAGGTACATTTTTGATGACCCCATTATTCTAATTTAGAAAGGAATGATCACATAATTTGGAAGCGAGGGGTAGGTAAATTATCCATGACCACATTATTCGCCTACACTTTGTCAAAACAAAGAAAGATGAACAAGATGGACTGTATCAGCATCATTGATTCATTGGACTTATAAAAAATAAAGAGATTCAGAGACCATAAAAAGAGACAAAACATGGATCATAGAAGACTGCATGTGTGTTCAGATACTTGCAAGGGTAAGAGTCCATGTGTCCTCTGATCAATACTCCCAAAGTAAAACATGCACTTTTATTTTATGAAAGAAATTTGGTTAGTAAAGGGGTGAGTCAAGTTAGTATTTGCTAAGTTGTTAGTAGAATGAATTTAGATGTTATACTAGGATAAGGTATGTAAAGTTTCTCTAAATTTGACACTTGTTTGATGTGGTTGCAACATAGTAAAGCTAAAATGATAAGCTAGAGATTTTGAGTATCAGTTTTTCAAACCTCTTCCACAAGTTTACCCTTGTTTCGCTTGAGGACAAGCAAAAGCTTAATTCTAGAGGAGTTATATTTAGCACTTTTAGACCATGTTATAGGCCTTATTTGGAGTCTATTATTTGTGTCTACGATGTGTTTTACAGTCTTTTCAGGTCCAGGAACATTTTGGAGCATTGTAGAGATTATGAGGATTTCTACAGCTCAAAAAGCGAGGAACCTCGTAGCTGGTCAAATTCAGCAAAGTACGAGTCGAGAAAGAGTATTGCATCGATCGACAACACATTCTTGTCGTCAATGGACGGTTGATGCGCAGAAACATAACTCAAAAAGTAGCCGAGATAAAGTCCAACTCATAGAAATTAAAAGATTGTCCCATTGTCCCTGGACATGTTTTACCTTGTTTATATGGTATTTGCTACTGTTTTATGCAAAGTACGGATTTTTTGCAAGCTTTCATACTTTTCATAACAACCATAACAAATTAGTTTTTTTTAGGGAGAAGTTCAAAACTTCTTCAAGCTTTGTATTGGAACCCCACTTTCTATCCATATTTTTTATCTTATGCATTATTTCATGTTTATGATTATGTTTTGCTTAGCTATGTTTGGGTTTATTTAAGGTTTTGATGAATTAGCAAAATAATTGTTGGGGTCAAAAATGGTCATGACGGAATTGATGCCTAAAAGTGACAGCCGAAACGTTATCTATCTTTCGAATAAAAAGAAAACAAGTTATCATCACATCCAAACACCTCATCGCCCAGCCCATCTTGTTCCGGTCAATGTATCAAAACGTACAATCAAAGGAACATCTGAATCGCTTCCACGTCTAGAGGTTAGTGGGAAACTAGACACACAACGTCTAGTCGCCCACGATCGACTAGACCAATGACGAAGTCTAGTCGCCCATGCGTCTAGTCACCCATGGCAGACTAGACACGCACCCTATAGTTGCCTATGGCGACTAGACCTTTGGACAATTCAAGTCGCTCATGGGCGACTAGAAACGCATTGTCAAGTCGCTCATCGGCGACTAGACCCTTGGAAAAGTCTACTCGCCATGGGGGACTAGACGCACCCCACGTCTAGTTGCCCATGGGCGAATAGACGCGTACAAACATATAGTCACCCATGGGCGACTAGAGGCGTACAAACGTCTAGTCACCCATGGTTGACTAGATCGTATCTTCTTCATCACTCTCTCCTTTGAACCTAGACTAGGCTGTTTCTTGTTTCGTGTTGATCTGAGTTTCCGTTGAAGTTTTACGATAAAAATTGCAAAGAATTTTTCTCGAAAAACTCCGAGCCTATTTTACAAAACGATAACGGTAAACCTGAGCACCAATCTTGTCTCGACTATACGATTGGTTAATTATTTTTCCAAGACAGTATCATGTAATCATATGAAGGACGATTTCTCCGAAAGAAATTGTAAAAATTGCTTAAGTCGTAAAACGGTCTGAAAGGGTCTAAACGCGATAAAGGCCCACTTACAGTTTTAGAAGAGAATGATCCCAATTATAATTACGGTCTACTGGATATCCGCAGAAGAAAACTGGAAAAGAAGATAATTGTCAAGTCCCGAGATAATCATGAAAAATCGAGAGGATGTGGAAGATTTCCGCGGAAGGATAAACTCGAATCGGGGGCTGAAAAGGAACGACGACTGACCTTGAAGACATATATAAGAAAAGAAAGGGAGAGGGAATCACATACACGAATTTCTCTGCAACTTATCACGTAGACCAGTTTAGGCAACTTTCTGTTTTTGTATTCGAGCTCCAACTCAATTAGGTTTTCAAGTCTTAGGTTGTTAGAACTAGGCAACACGCCGACAGCCCTTGCGCCCAAGGCTTTTACTTGTTGTAATTCATACAAAAATTTGGAATAAGATCTCTATTTCTTTATTCTTTAGCCTGATTTATTTTGTCACATCCGTATTTTCATAACTTGACTACTTGTCGTTGGGCTCAGCAGAAACCCATGACCTTGAGGAAAGTTAGGGTTTCTTAGTTTTCCTCCGATTAAGGAAATCGACGGTATGAATATAGGTTCCCACAACAATAGAATTACTAGGGTAATTTTTAGATCTATTAATATAATTGTACTTATTACTTGTATTCTAGAGTAGCTAACTAGAACCCTGATCTTTGGATAATTGACAACTGCGAGAGTAGGATTATTACCTGAACTAATCATGTTGAGCTTAAATTACTATGGAAAATCGAGAGAATGGTGTAGTGATTCTAAGCAAACCAATCGAATCTGATCATTTAAAGCTTGAGTAAGAAAGACATCCCCATCGATTGATGATGTTTGCATACCATCGATCAACGGTCATTTCGAGTTTGCACACGAAAGTTGTAGACTATGAGCTTATCCATAGGATAGATATATCTTAAAATATCTTTACTAATTGAATTCATATTCTATTATTGAAAACCCATTGGCTTCTAGCCATTATAATTCACTACCTCAAACCCTAGATATAAATATTTTCCTTACTTATTTACAAACCACACAATTTCCTTAATTACTTGTTTTAAAGTGTTATTAACTGCCTAGATTAACTAAGTTGATTATCAAATTTATTTTGTGCACTCGATCTCTGTGGATTGGCCCCTAAATACTATAGTTGAATCTCTTACATGAGAGAGTAACCAGTAGCTCTAGGGTAATGTGAGCACGTATCACCTCCTAAGGTAAATAAAGTGATAAAGCTCATAAAGCCTAGGAAGTTTGTGGTTCCCAGCACTATTTAAAGAGAACAATTTTCTAATGCCCTCTGCTATATTGGATCTTCGGTTAGCATCATTTTTGAAGACATCGCTGAAAACTGGATCTTGTTACAAAAGCTTCTAAGATCCCTCTAACTTTCTCAGATTACTCCACCAAAATTCCACAAGGTGTTGTCAAAGATCTAGGAGTTAGAATTGGGAACTGCATCCTACACGAGGACTTGCAAGTGTCGGAATTGGAAAATTCACCTCTGCCTATCATTTTGGAAAGAGATTTCATGGCTACAGCAGGTGTAGTAATTGACATAGTTGAGAATAATGTGTCTTTCACACACATTGAAAAGAATTTGTACTATGAAGCTCTACTACGAAGCTCTACTAGAAAACATAAGTCGACATCTATCTTCATGGATTGGTGTCTCTGATATTGTTTCAGCTGTTGTAGTAGCTCCTCATAAGAACTCGAGTGGTGAGAAGATTGTCCACTCAAAATTGGTGTTGAATGACACCACCTTTTTGTTGGTCGACACCTCTCTGATGTCACAACATGCAAGGACAGAAATGCCTAAATCTGGGGGAAAGATGAAAAGCAAAAAAAAGAAGGGAAAAAAGACCAAGGAAGTCCTAAGTTGACTTTGATTCTTTAGAGCTTCTCAGATGATTTCGTAGAGTACAAAGTGCGCAACAGAGGTTTCTCATAACCTTTTTCTAAGGTTTGAGCGTTCTTCACTTCTCAGGTGATAGACAAAGAAGAGGCTTCTCTGAAAGTTTTCATCGGTAATGTACCAAAGCGAAAATATTTTACATTGGTAATTGTTTTTGAGCAAGCTAATGGTTTAAAAGAAGCGCAGAATGGGGGCAACCCGTTAATAAGTTTAAATTTTTGTTTAATTTTTGTTTTCGCTAATTTTGGTTTTTGTTATATTTCAGACTAAAAAAGGATTCGGGGAAGATGAGTTATGTACCAGCATCGAATGACACCTGATCAATGCCGATCGATCCAACATCACAAGAATCGATCACAACTTCACTTTGTAGATCAACACTCAAATAATACAACATGTATACTCGAATTTTCCTTGTTAATTTTTTTCAAGTTTTTATTTACTTATTTGCCAATCTTAGATTGTATTACATTGGAGACAATATTGTTTTAGTCAAGGGGAGGTTGCTACTAACATTGTGTTAGTTTTTGAGTGTCAGTGAGTTTTTTATTGAGTCAAAATATAGTCAGTTGGGGATGATAAACATTTTCTTGGAACCAACTATCAAACCACTCTCTTGCATCATTTTGTTGAGGTCATAGACCAGAATCAGGACTCCATAACCATCCTAAGGTCACAAAAGGTCCAATAACATGTTCTAAGGCTAGGATATTTAAGGATGAGTTCATATTTTCAGTCCAAGCTATCCTAAACAACATAGACAAACCATCAGATATGCTAATAGCTCAACTAGCCAAACTAGAGAACAACAACGAGCCAACTAATGACTTGAGCAATGCCTTTACGCAACTCAATATCACTCAAGGTAAGCAAACTTATTTGGCTGGAACTAACCAAGAGGGCTATGTGTCAGGAATGAACTTTGGAGACAAACCCATTCCTGATGAAACAAACAAGAGTGAAGATGAAGACCTTGAAGACTCAAGTACTGAAGTACCAGAAGTAGAAGATCAAGTCAAGAGTTCAACCAAGATCGGTCCAAAAGACCACAAGTTTAACCACATACAAAAGAGGACCAACACGTAACCAAGGGAAGACTTTTCATTATTTACAATTTGTGCAGATAAGATGGGTCAGTGTAGTGGTTCCTATAACTCACCCATCCCATAGACAACCAGGGTTTGAATCCAAGACTTAGCTTTGGCCGAATTTTCTTTTAATTTATGCATATTTCCTTTTTAGTCATAAATCAGGCTATGTTAGTTTTTCCTTTTTGCTTTGACATTAAGTCATCTCATTTGTTTCCGACCATTGGGCCATAGGCTGAAGGACTAGTAATAAAGTCCCATATGCAGCCATTGTAACACACATTGTTTACCTAGATCAATATATGAGTCTGTTTGCCCCCTAAAGCAATTCACAGTCCATCTCTTCCTCCTTGTGCGAATCAAGTAGCAAGAAATCAAACTGTATCAAGGATCCATATCCTCCTTGAGGTGATCTTTGTTTCATCATCAAATCCATCAGAAGGTCCAACAACAGAGAGCGTGAAAGCCAACTTGTTAGATCCCATCCCACTTGATCATCATCCGGTTAAGTGTCCATCCTATCGACCATCCTTTGTGCTCAAGAGAGTGCATTAAAGCCAGCTTGAGGATCTATCACCATCGCTCCGAGTCTTATATCATTTGGTATTAAAGCCAAAGGTTCCTTTTTCGTTTTTCTTACTCTTTATCTTTAAATCCCTTGTCTCTTTGTTTCTTTAGTTTATTAATAAAAAAACATAAGGTTCTGTTTCTGTTATTGCATCTAGAAGAACGCTTAATTACATCCATAAAATCCTTAAAAGGTTGCTTTGTTTGCATCTAGTTTCATTATATTGTTGTTAGTTGTTTGGTTTAGAAAAAGAAAACCTAGAAAAAGTAGATTGTTTATTTCTTGTTTCTGTTTGTTCTTAGTATAAAAAGCTTGAAAAACCAAAAAGAAATCATGAGTCCTTGTTGATTAAGTTGTTTAGATCTTTTAAATTTTGATAAAGACAAAAAAATTGTGCAGTTTCCTTTTTCTCGCCCACACGGATTTCCCTTTGGCCGAGTTGCCTTATTTTGTTCACCTTTTCCTTGTGGCCAACTCATTTTTTCATTTAAACCGAAAACGCTATTAAAAAAAATTAATTTAATTCTAGCATATATTTTATTTAAATTTTATGTTACTGATGGTGCTTTTAACCCCTTATTGTTTTTGTTAAGTGTTAGATACACCCAAAACAGAAACATGGGAAATCTTGGAAATGAAGGAGCTAACCCTCCGAACATGGAACAGATAATGACCGCTATGAGAGAAGAGATGAGGGCTGTCATAGGAGAATTTGGTTAGAGATTAACACTCGACTGAACCAAATGGAACAATCTCAAAGGGGAGGTCCAGTCCGCAATCAAAACCCTAATCCAGATGATGAAGATGGAGACAATGAGACAATGCCAAATATGATCCTCTCCAAAACCGCAATCCTAGAAGACAAGACCCTCTTAGAAACAACCGAGCTAAAGAGGTACAACATAAAGAACAAACAAAGACATTAAACTTAATCCTCCTACTTTTGCAGGCGAATCCAATTCGGAAGAACATCTTTGAATGTGATGGCTATAGAGAACACAAGAAGGTGGACTTAGCAGCAGCTCAACTCAACGATAATGCTCTTTCGTGGTGAGACTGAAAGGTAGCTGAAAGACGAAGGAACCGTTCTGGACCAGTCACAACTTGGACTGACATTAAATACCTTTTAAGGTGGAGGTATGTGATATACCTTGTTATTTACCAGTTTAAGACTATCATTTGGACCCTATTTGGAGTTTGCTATGTATTATAGACTGTGTTTTAGAGTCTTTTCAAGTCAAGGTACTTTTGGAGCACTATTGAGATAATGGAGCTTGGTAGAGCATTCAGAGAAGATACCCAGTTGCTGTTCAGTCAGAGTCGAAGTCAAGCCTGACCATCGATCAACGGTGCACACTTGCTGTCGATCGACGATCTACTCGCAAAGCAGTTGACCGACTTCAAGCCCAAGTCAAGATAATTTACAAGAATGCCCCTGACGAGATTTGAGTAGGTACTGCCATTGTTTAGGCAAAAGAACCACCAACCACCACCACACACTACAAGTTAGAGATTTCATAGCATAATATTGTTTAGAGTTTTTAGTAGTTTTGGGAAGAAGATCTGACTCCTTTAGAGATTTTTATTGGAACACTATTATCTATTTTATGCATTCTATTTTTCAGTTTATTATGTCTTCTGTGATTATGTCTGTGTAATTCTCTTATTAGATTTAGGGTTCATTATGGTATTGTTGAATTAGCCCTAAAATAGGATTGATAGGATGAAAAAAATGTCCATCTTTGGAATTGTGTTTGATGCTTGTGTTCTAGAGTAGCTAATTAAAACCCTGATACTAGGACACAGACAACTAGGAGAGTAGGTTCTTTGCCTGAATTAACTACAGTGAGTTAGGTTGTTAGACATAAGCGAGAGTTGGTGTAATTAACCTAGCAGACGCACTTCCTCTCTGTTAACCGTCGATCGACACTAGGCCGTCACCGTTGATAGACGGTAGACTCCTATGTTTGCATACGATAGATGGAACAAGAGGGGGCCGGATTGTGATTAAGGTCCTTGCATACTTCATAATCCTTGCATCCTATTCATTATAATTTACTTACCAGGAAACCCTAGATCTATATTTCCATATTTGACTCAATTTAACTATTTAGCGAATTTCCTTTTCGGAATAACCCCTCACTACAAAACCCCCATATTTATAGCCTACCTAGTTTAACCTTTAAGACTCAAAAATCTATTATGTTCCCTCACTCTCTGTGGATTCGCTCCCTAAGTACTACAATTTCACCTCTCTTTGAAAGAATAGCTTATAGGGTTAATTTGATAGATTGCTTGCTTAATTTTTTACCTTAACCCACAAATTGTCAAATTTGGCGCCGTTGCTGAGGAACAAGGATCGCCATTAGATTTATTTTCTAAGGTTTAGTCTAGGTTTTTCTTTTACTGCAAGTTACTGATAATTTATTTTTCTTGTTTTTAAAGTGCATGCCTAGCAGTACCATAAGCCAAAGGAACAAGGAATTACTCTTTTCAGACCCAATTGCAATCGAACACTCAAACTGCAAGAAAACACGACTAGCATTGATCGACAACATCAATCGACTGGCGATCGACACTCGCGCTTCAACATCGATCGAAATCACTTTTTTCGACATCGATGGAAGGTAACTCCAAAAAGATTGTTGCGACACTAGTTGTGGTCCAAGACGAGAGAGGGGACATGTATGACCTCGAAGGTCATTTGCGTAACGTAACATGTCAGAAGATTGATGAACAGGGAGCTGTGATCCCTGAACCAGAAGAAAACACTGCAGTATCTCAACTTGAAGCTGCCACCCAAGCTGCTTAACAAACACTGGCGGACTACAACCGTCCAGACCAGTTATACGCTAATAGAACCGACATTCGTCCTTCAGTTTTTTAGAGGAATGATTTTGAGATCAAACTGTCCTGATTCGCACTTGTTCCGCAAACACCCTACCACAGAATGCGAGAAGAGCACCCTATGGATCATCTAGAGCGATTTGAGGATCTAGTTTCTGCTATCAAAGACAATGGAGTACCTGAGGACTATCTATTATGCAAGCTCTTCAAGTACTCACTCGCTGGAGATGCTTTCCATTGGCTTAAGAAGCTACCACCAGGATCTTTGACATCCTAAACAGACATCAAGAACGCATTCCTGCGCAACTTCTTTGATGATTCATAAGCAGAAGACTCGAGAAGCAAGATTGCCACATTCACACAGGAACCTGGGGAATCGTTCAGAAGCTCTTGGTTCAAATTCAAGTCCTACCAGAGAGACTGCCCGCACCATTGCTTCAATAAAGTGCAACTCCTCAGCACTTTCTTCAAAGGTATGATCTGCAATACCAGATGGCTCTCGACACCACTATTGAAGGGAACTTCGGAACTAGGAGTCATGAGGAAGCAACAAGACTGATTGAGAACCTGGCATCCATCAATAACACCAAGAACACTGACTACGAAAGGAAGAAGTTAGTTGCATATCTAAGCAAGGAGCAGATAGATGAGGTCAAGACAAAGTTGGACAGTGTTCAGAAATTTCTCAAGAAGCAAGATGTGAAAGCCTTGGAAGAAAATGACGAGGAAGAGGATGTGAACTTTGTTGGTGGAAATGGTTATCAGAAACGAGGAAATCCAGAATACAACAGGAACTCCTATGGTGGCAACATGAATCAGAATCCTTAGCAGAATCCACAGCAACAGATGCCTTAAGAAACCATGTTAGAAGCCATGGTTGTTAGGATACAGGAGCAGCAGCAACAGATGACTGTGAACTTCAATGGGAAGATAGACTTGTTGTACACCAACCTCAACACCAAGTTCGAAAACATTAACACTCATGTCAAGAAGCTGGAAAATCAAGTGATCCAAACAAGTGAGACAATTCAGAGACATGATGCCTTGATTAAGGAAAAGGAGAAGCTAGTCAGAAGCACCACGTCAATGCATTGATAGGTGAAGACTTTTGGCATGAGGTGAAGAGAGAACACCAGCAAGAAGGAGATTTTTGTGTTGAAAGTGCCATGTCTTTTGGCAGTTCGAACTAGTGTCGATCGACGCCAGAGCTGGACCGTCGATCGACAAAACCTGCAGAATCAATTGCCTCTTGTGAATCCACTAATGTCGATCGAAGGCGTGAAGCGAGCATTGATCGACAGCCTCCAAAAACAGAGCCGAGTCGTCTACCAAGTCTAAGTGCCAGCCAGTTCAACAGACCTTCAACAATTGAGAACCAGGAACATGATGCTAGTACACATGATCCCATAACAACAGAGAGACACTCCAGAAAGAAGCAGAAGATTCCCAAACATATTTGCAGAGAAGCAAATTACAGAGAGATGGATGGCTTTGCAAAAAGAGTTTCTAAAATACCTTTAGATATTCCATTTGATTAAGCATATTATACTTAATTTTTGTGGATGTTTTTCAGGGAATCCAGGGAAACAGAGAATGACATAAATCGCATGTTTAATAACACTAGGGAGAAGCCAAAAAAGTGGACTACTCTCAAGAAGAAGAGTGACCCAGGAAAGTTTGTGATCCCCATGTTATGTCAAAGGTCACGAGTACCCTAACCCCCTCTGCAACACTGGGTTAGCAGTTAGTATTGTGCCTAGACTGATGGCAGAGCACCTAAATCTGAAAGTGGAGCCGCTTAGTAATTCTTTCACCTTTGTGGATTGCTCAAAGGTGAACTCAGGAGGGATGGCCAGAGATGTTCCTGGGCAGATTCGCAAGGCCATAGTTGTTAGTAGACTTCCATGTGATGGACATAAAGATTGATTGGAACTCTTCCTTACTACTTGGAAGAGCTTTCATGGCAAGAACGGGAGCTATCTGCGACATAAAAATAAACAGGTTGTATCTATCCTTGATTGATCCATTCATTTTCCATGAACATGTTAAAGTCAAGAACAAAGCTACTAAGATAGAATTGGGTAATGAGCCAGGTCTGATTGCTACATGCTTCAGCAAATATGATCAAGATGATGATCATGTGGACACGACATCAATTAACACCCAACCCTTGGCATCGATCATAGGTCCCTTAAACCAAAACCAGAACGGATCCCACACTTTTGCATCGATCGGCGGTAATAACTCTGCATCGATCGACGGTGTTGCCCCAAGTCAGAAAGAAGAAGACAATCAATAAGAGATTGTTAAATTAACAACGGGAGACAATGCCGTGAGAGGGAGCCAGAACCTGACAATCAAGAGTATGATGAGTCCAACTATGAAGAAGAAGGAGTTGAGCACAATGCCTTTGCACTTGGAGAATCGGAAATTGCAGAGGCTCTTATGGAAGCTGGAATGAAGAGTCGATCGACGGTAACACTGTACCATCGATCGACGAGGACCCGACATGATACATTGATGATTATGGATACCTCAGGCCAGATGAGTTTGGAATCATGAGAGACCAGGATGGATATGTACAGGCAATATATGGAAGGATTCTAAATGTGTCCAAGGACAAAATTGTTGACATACTAGCTATGGCCAATGGAGGAGGGAATCTATTAAGAAATCAGAATTTGGCTGAGGCAGTCAACTCGGCATCGATCGGCGGCAACAGTTGGGCATCGATCGGCGGCAGCAGTTGGGCATCGATCGACGGTCATGATGCAGCATCTAGGCAGAGACTGGTAACAGAGGACTTATTATAAGAGAAGCTCGATGGAGTCTACTTTTCCCAGGACATAATGAGGGAAAGTATCAACCAGAGTTTGGAGGAAATCTCACAGCCCACATAAGCCAGACTGAACATGCTGATAGGACGCATTCAAAAACTGAAAGAAGGGATGCACAAGCTGTCTTTTATTCAAAAGAAGATGGAAAATCAGCAGGGCCGAGCGGATGCGGCTGTAAGAAGTTTTATCAGTGCATGGTTCGAGACACACATCAAATATGTGGATACTTGCTTTCTACATTGGTTTTATGAAACACCTTCCTAGTTCAGGGGTCACAATGATGAGCTCAAGACTATAACCAAGTGCTGATTGGGAGGCAACCCACTTTTTATTAAGTTTTAATCTGGTTTTAATCATCTAGTTATTAATTATGGTTTTTATCTAACTATTTTAGGATTTCAAAGAAGGAGTATAATAGTTTGAGATCACCATCGGTCGAAGCCATAAATTCACCATTGGTCGACGGCTTGGATGGTTTACCGGTCGATACCCACCATTCGCCATCGCTCAACACTCCTTACAGAGTTTGGTAACCTCGACTTTCTCTCAACATTTTACATATGCTTTAGTTTTATTAACCAAACCCGACGAGATATCACTGGGGACAGTGTAATTGAAGTATGGGGGAGGTCGTTGATGCTTTTCTCTATTTTGAGCTTTTACCTGTTAAAATTTTTTAAATAGTTTTAATAGAGTCAAGAAGGGAATTATGATCAACTACTTATATATTGACTAACCATACTTTAGGACCATTCTTAGACATGTTGATTGCATAGAGTACTAGAGATGCCAGAGTGGATCATCCTGCCATTAGATCACGCATACTAAGAAAGTCTGAAGGAACCAAAGCTGATCTTTAACCTAATACTGACTACTTTTCTTGCTTTGGGCTTGGTATACATTGGATCGGATTCCTTCTGCGAGTTAATAAGGTACTAGTCTATTAGGTCTGATTTCCTTTCTCTCTTTCTCTTTAGGATCTATAAAAAAGATTGAGATGAATTCCTAAGATGGAGAGGGGTAGGTACATTACCGATGACCCCACTATTCTAATTCAAAGGAATGATCAAACCTTGTTGGAAGCGAGAGGTAGGTAAATTACTGATGACCCCATTATTCGACTACAACTCTTCAAAAAAAAATTGAAAATGAGATGGTAAGATGGACTATAAGAGCAGCATTGTCCAATGAAATTGAGAATTAAAAGATCCTGAAAGAAAAGAGGAAAGAGAAGGGTCATGAAAGACTTTATACTTGTACATGCATGTTTGCAAGAGTTTAGTCCATGTGTCCTTTGATCGATACTCACAAGGTAAAGCATACACTTTATTTTATGCAAATAAATTTATTTTATGCAAATAAATGAGATAAGTAGAGGTGAGTCAAATTAGTTTTGGTTGAGCTGCTGATAGAATAGATTTGGTTGATATACTAGGATAAGACATATAATGTTTCTCTTTGATTAGCATTATTCTATGTAGTTGCAATATAGTAGGGTGATAGTAATGCCTATGTATTATGTCAGTCCCCGCTTTTCAAACCTCTTTTGAAGCCTACCTTTTTTTTTCCTTGAGGACAAGCAAAATGTTAAGTCTGGGGGAGTTGATATACCTTGTTATTTACCAGTTTAAGACTATCATTTGGACCCTATTTGGAGCCTATTATGTATGTCTAGATTGTGTTTTAGATTCTTTTCAGGTTATGGTACGTTTTGGAGCATTATGAAGACGATGAAGCTTGGTAGAGCATTCAGAGAGGATATCCAGTTGCTGTTCACTCAGAGTCGAAGTCAACCCTGAACATCGATCGACGGTGCACATTTGCTGTCGATTGACGGTCTACTCGCAGAGCAGTTGTCGACTTCAAGCGCAAGTGAAGATAATTTACAAGAAGTCCCCTAACGAGTTTTGACCTAGTTTTGACGTAGCTTATAAGGTCTTGCCATTGTTTAGGCAAAAGAACCACCAACCACCACCACACACTACAAGTTAGAGATTTCATAGCATAATATTGTTTAGAGTTTTTAGTAGTTCTGGGGAGAAGATCTGACTCTTTCAGAGATTTGTATTAGAACCCCATTATCTATTTTATGCATTTTATTATTCAGTTTATTATGTCTTCTATGATTATGTCTGAGTAATTCTCTTATTAGATTTAGGGTTCATTATGGTATTGTTGAATTAGCTTAAAAATAGATTGCTTGGAAGAAAAGACATTCATCTTTAGAATTGTGTTTAATGCTTGTGTTCTAGAGCAGCGAACTAGAACCTTGATCCTAGGACATAGACAACTACAAGAGTAGGTTCTTTGCCTGAATTAATTCTGCTAAGTTAGGTTGTTAGATTCATACGAAAGCTGGTGTAATTAGCCTAGCGGACACACTTACCGTCTGATAACCTTAGATCGACACTAGGCCTTCGCCATCGATCGACAGTAGAATCCTCCGTTCTCATACGAGAGTTGGAACGAGACGGGTTTGGATCATGATTAAGTTCCTTGCATACTTCATAATCCTTGCATCTTATTTATTATAATTCACTTACCAGGAAACCCTAGATCTATATATCCTTATTTGAATCATTTTAACTATTTAGCAAATTTCCTATTTAGAATAAACCCTCACTACAAAACCCCCTATTTATAGCATACCTAGCTTAACCTTTAGGACTCGAAAAATTATTGTGTGCCCTTGCTCTCTGTGGATTCGATCCCTAAGAACTACAATTTGACCTCTCTTGGCAAGAGTAGTTTATAGGGTTAGTTTGATAGATTTCCTGATTAATTTTATACCTTAACCCGCACGCTGTCAGTATGTTCCAGATTATTACCACAAAGACTTAGAAAATTGTTTGCGCAAATTGTCACGAGGTAATAGGTCAGTAGAAGAGTACTTTGAAGAGTTTGAGAAGCTGACGCACTCATTGGAGTTAGAAGAGTCTGAGGAAGCATTGATGGCTCAGTTCATTGATGGACTTCAAGAACGTATATCCATAAAGGTAGAAAGAACTCAGTTTAGTGGGTTACATGAGTGGATGCACTCAACTTTTCAGGTTGAGCAACAAATCAAGCGCAAGATCACCAATACTGGATCAGCCAGAACCAAGCAGCCATGGGACTTTGCTAGTAAGAAACCAGTATCCAAAGTTAAGGCTGTGAAGATTGATTATCGATTTAAAGGTAAATGTAATGAGCCATAAAAAGGGCCTAGACCAGAGTGAGGTATTATCCTAACAATCAAAGCGCTCAAGTTTTAGATGTCATGGGCGAGGTCACATGGCCAAGGAGTGTTTAAATCAGAGGGTCATGAAAGTAACTGCCAATGGAGACTATGAGTCTCAATATGAACCAAACATAGAAGCTATAGATTCAGGAGAGGAAGTGAAGTTTCCTGACACTGGTGAGATGCTGGTTACCAGAAGAGTGGTAAGTGTAACCATCAACCAGGAAGAAAAGGCTCAAAGAGAGAACCTCTTCAACACTGGCTGCACCATCAAAGCTAAGTTTTGTAACTTGATTATAGATGGAGGATTTTGTATTAACGTGGCTAGCAAATATCTGGTGGATTGGTTAGGTCTAGACACAACCAAGCACCCTCGACCCTACAGGTTGCAATGGTTACATAACGAGATTGAGTTGAAGGTCACGGGGCAAGTCAACATTCCTTTTAGTGTTGAAAAGTACCGAGATGAGGTGTTGTGTGATGTAGTTCCAATGCAAACCGGCCATATCCTATCGGGAAGACCACGGCAGATTGATAAGTCACTTTCCACAATGGTTGGACCAATGATATAGCCTATTTATTACCATTTATAGGCTCTATTTAGGGTTTATTATGTGTGTAGGCTATGCTTTGGAGTATTTACAGGTCTAGGTACTCATTGGAAGCAATTGAAGATTTTGGGCTATATTGGAGCATTTAGGATGCTCAGCCAAAAAAATCAGAGTCGGATTCAGTTTATTTTAGAAGCATCGATCGATATCACACATTGTGCGTCGATTGACGGCCAAGTCGGCTGCGAGATTAATGAAGATCTGAGAAATTACAAGTTTTACCCAAAAGTTTCATCATTTGCAAGACAAGTCCCTGGCCGAGATTTAGACTATTTATTTGGGTTTTCTATCTTAGTTTAGAGAGGCCGCCAGAGAAATAGCTCTAAGAGCAAAGAGTTGGAATACCTTGCTACATTTATTGGAGAGAGAGAGAGATCTGACCATTATTACAGAGAAGATCTTGAACTCCTTATCTTCTTACTCAATTTATTTAATACAATTTATTCAGACTTTGATCATGTTCTTTATTGCTATGTATGAGTAATTATTGTTATATTTAGGGTTCTTCAATGGTATGAATGTCTTGTTGATTTTATATAATTGTTAAGGTAATCTTCTTGGTTCTTTGTTTAATTTGCTCTTAATGCTAAGTGAAAATTTGATCACCTCAATCTTAGAAGTTAGGGTTCCATAGTGCAAGCGAAAGGATAGTTATGACCCTGAACCTATCTTAAGCAATCTAAATAACTGGTAACAAACGAGAGTTGAATTAGAAGTTTAGAGAACCCATCAAACCGCGAAATAGTATTGTTTAGAAAGAGCATCAATCGATACCACCATATGGACATCGATTGATACTCAGCCCAGATGCGCGAGAGCGATCTCCTAGACCCTGAGGTTTGAGTTCAAGAGCGGTACTTAATTATAACCCTAGCAATCTATTAGTCTGCAACGCCTAATCATACCTGAGAATTTTCCCTTAGTCTAATCCCTTAATTTAACCTTCACAAACCAAATCAATCTTGAAAGCACTTTATTATTCTTGTTGTTTATCTAGCTTTAATCCGACAGCAATAAGTCTATTGTGCAATCCTAGAGTCTCTGTGGATTCGATCTCTAAGTACTACACTGAGTCTCTTATTTGAGAGTGTAAAAGTTGGAAATAGGGTTCATTTGAGAGTGATATAAAACCCCAAATCAAATTTGGTGCCGTTGCTGGTGACTCTTTCTTATTGACACTAGAATTCGTTTAGAATGTTGTTAGATTTTTACTTTACCGTTTGCTAAATTATTCTTTCCCTGATCCTTTGACACATGTACTTAAAAGGAGAGAATATGGATTTCTAACAACAAGAATTGATCGATGGAGCGCATCCGGAGATGATCAACACGAGTCCACTACAGTCGGGCGACACCCTTTCGTCGCCATCGATCGATACCGATCAGCCAGAAGCAGGTAAGTACAACTTTATCAACGAAGCAACGAAGCAAGCCAGATTATTAATCATTGGTGGGCTGCAATCCCTGATCAAAACACTAAATCTCCAAAGAATGAGATAAAGCATGAATTGCCAATGCTCGAAAACCTAAACCCCAGCAGAACCTATTCCAATAGGTCTGCAATTCGATTATCAGACAGCTATACAGGAAGCTCTGAGTTTGACATTGACTTCCTAATTATGGCGCGCAAAAATCAGTTCAGTGGTTTTCTTGCGGAACACCTGAATGATCACATCGAGATGCTAGAAGACATGGTGAACTGCGATTTCAATAGCTGCAAACTTTTTTCCTTTTCCCTTGATGGTGACGCCAGGAGGTGGCCGGACCAGCTACCACCAGGATCCCTGAATTGTTGGGAAGATATTAGAAGCACCTTCATCAATCACTTCTTTGAAGAGGAGAGATACTAGGGAGCGAGAAGAGAAATATCCACATTCATTCAAGGTAGCCGTGAATCTTTTAAAAATGCCTGGACGAGATTCAAGAACTACCAACTTTTGTGCCCTCACCATGGATTCTCAGAACCCCAACTCGTCAACACTTTCTATAGAGGACTAAACCTAGACTATCAAACCATTCTTGATACAACCAGCGAGGGGAACTTTGGTACCCAAAGCCCTGCAAACTCTAACAAAATGATAGAAAATATAGGTTTAGGTAGAACTTTCAAAAAGGGAGACACCGAAAGGAAGGAACCGCCAATGCTCGCGGAGGAGAAGTGCTTAATCTGAGTGAAAAAGACTATGGCATCAGCTGCGGCCCTTCTGGACAATGCTGTTTTTCACAAACTTGAAAAGCGAATTGAGTTCTTTGATGTGATGAGTCTGAACAACCAACGATTTAGGGAAAGCGGCGGCAATTTCACAAGCAACTACGACACCACTGTGGACATACACGAAAGATGTTCAAAGTCAAAGATGAATCGAGTCTTCACAGGAAACCTAGAATAGCCGTTGACCTCAATGAGAAGTTAGATCTGATATACTCAGAGATGACAGAAAAATTTGAAACTCTAAGCGAACACATTAAGAGGATCGACAACCAAATGGCTAGTATGTCCATCAAGAGAGAGGATGGAGTCTTACCTGGTAAAACGTACGCTAACCTCAGGAGCTATTGCTATTTCGTGGCTTTACAAAGTGGTAGGAAACTCATCCCCGGTGTTAAAGAAAGCATCACTATCAATGAATTCGCAAATAAATCACAACAGATGAAAAAGAAAAATTATACCCCGTCTCGCTCGAAACTAACGAGCAAATTCCTGAGATCGCTCCCAAAACTAAAGAATTGGACGAGACTGACGACCTTGAGGAATTGTTTAATAAACAAATAGAAAAGATCACTGAAGTAGGAAACATCGGTCGCCACTCCGAACCAATAATCGATCGACACTCATTAACGAGAATCGAGCAAAGATCCGAAAAAATAATCGATCGACTCTCTGAAACAAGAAGCGATCGACACTCTGATCCAGAACCAACCAAACCGGTTAAAACAAGGGTCTACCAAGCAAACTCCCCCTTTCAACCAAAAAACGCTAAGCAGAAAAAGAAGCAGCTAGATAAAGCAATATGCAAGAAAGCGTTTGAAAAAGTAAGCATTGAGATGCCGCTAAGAGATGCCATTCATAACTCGTCTGCTATTAAGAATTGCGTGAAAGATGCGGCATCGTGAAGATTCCATGAATCAGAACACTGCGTGCTGATGGTCTCCGAAGAAGTGAGTGAAATTATTCAAGGAAAGATTCTAGTTAAACTCCCTGATCCCGGTAGTTTTGTTCTGGACCGCACTATTAGCGATGAGAGATTCCAAAGATCCCTCTGCGATTTAGGCTCTAGTGTAAACTTGATGCCTTATTCAGTTGTAGTGACCCTTGGGCTAATAGAGTTTCCAACTACCAGGGTCACTCTCGTTTTAGCTGATAGATCCACTAGAATTCCGGATGGCGTACTTTAGGACGTGAACGTAAGCATTAATGACTGTGATATACATGCAGATTTTATACTGCTTAAATACGAGCAAGAACTCAGAAACCTGATTATTTTAGGGATACCTTTCCTGGCCACTGCTGGAGCGATCATTGATGTTAGAGGAGGGCGTATATGCCTAAACATCAGGAAGATACCAATGGTCTTTGACATGGAACACATAATAAAAGTGCCTCTGATCGACGGTCAAACCTACCATATTGATTATTTCTCCCACCTAGCAGAAGAATCATTCATGGTTACGTACTCAAACGATCCTCTCTCTCGAGAAATAACATCTCCTGAAGGGGACATCTTTGCGATAGATGATTGGAAAGAAGAGTATACTAGGGTTATGGATGCCACAGAGGAAGTCTTCAATGTCAATATTGAAGAACTCGATCTATCCACCCCCGTCGATCGACACCCTGATACAACCATCGATCGACAACGTACCGTAAGTGACAACTAGAGAAAAGCGAAAGCACCTAAAATCGAGCTTAAACCCCTTCCCGCTGGTCATAAATATGCTTTTCTCTACAAAAACTCATATCATGTCATCATAAATGCAAACTTGAGCAGCGGAGAGCAGACATTGTTGCTAATAAATTGCGGAAGCACCACAAGGCTCTCAGACATTCGTTAGATGACATTCCGGGAATAACTCTCGATTTATGCATGCATAGAATACACCTTGATTATGAATCCAAATCTTCCATTGAGCATCAGAGGAGAATAAATGTCAACCTGAAGGAAGATGTGAAAAAGGAAATCATGAAACTTCTAGAAGCGGGCATTATTTACCCGATCTAAGACAGCAACTGGGTTAGTCGGGTTCATGTTGTTCCGAAGAAAGGCAAAATTATGGTGGTAAAGAATGACAGATATGAATTGATCTCTATGAAAACTCTCACCGGACATAGGATGTGTATCGATTACATGAAACTGAATGCTTCCAGACGAAAAGATCTTTTCCCTTTACCCTTTATCTATCAGATGTTAAAAGGCTTGCAAGCCACAAATATTATTGTTCTATCGACGGCTATTCAGGATTCTTTCATATTCCCATACATCTGGATGATCAAGAAAAGACCACCTTTCATATTCACATATCGCAGGATGCCATTCGGCCTCTGTAACTCCCCAACGACTTTCCAGAGATGTATGATGTCGATATTCACCGATATGATCGAGGACTTCATGGAGGATTTCATGGACGATTTCTTAGTATTCGGTCTGAATTTCAAAACATGTCTCTATAACCCGGGCAAGGTACTAGCTAGATGCGGAAAAAAAAATCTGGTTTTGAACTGGGAAAAATGCCACTTTATGGTCAACAGAGGAATTGTCTTGGGACACAAGATTGCAGCAGCAGGAATTGAGGTGGGCAAGGCAAAGATTGAAGTTATGACTGGATTGCCGCCACTCACTAATGTCAAGGACGTTAGAAGCCTTTTAGGACACGCTGGATTCTATAGGATATTCATAAAAGATTTTAGCAAATTTGCTTGACCCCTCACTGCTCTCCTGTGCAAAGAAGTGAAATTCAATTTTAAACCTGAATGTCTCGGAGCCTTTAACGAAATAAAATCAGCGCTCGTTTCTACCCCTATTTTCCAAGCACCAGACTGGGATCTACCATTTGATATTATGTGCGACGCCAGTGAATTTGCTGTGGGCGTAGTACTTGGGAAAAAGAAAGACAAAAAGTTGCATGCAATATACTATGCCAGTAGAACTCAAGACGATGCATAACACAATTATGCGACAACATAAAAAGAGTTATTAGTCGAGGTATTCGCCTTCGAGAAATTTCGATCCTATCTAGTTCGTTCAAAAGTAGTTGTTCATACTGACCACGCAACATTGAAATACTTAATGAACAAAAAGGATGCCAAGACGAGACTCTTATGATGGATTCTACTTCTCCAAGAATTTGCTATAGAAGTAAAAGACAAGAAAGGAGTGGAAAACGGAGTTTCATATTACTTATCACGAATAAGAGTGGATGACGACATCCATATAGATGACTTCTTACCCACATAAAATGTCTAATTCGCAGAATCAACTTTCGTTGGTAGAGTCAGTTCAGAACATGAAATGGAATCGATCGGTAACGTACTAAGCCCATCGAACGATTTGAATCGCAAAGCATCGATGATTCTGTCCATACATCGTCGACCGACAATACATTTGGAAAGGACAATGAAATAATCATTCCAATAGATATCAACGTCGGTTTCGTTCCCAAAGAATGACTCTCCCGGGGGGGTTTGCACTAAACACCATTGATAGACCTAGGTATGCAGATGTAGTAAACTATCTTGCAGCCAACGTTGAACCCCAAATCTTCAAAAGATATCATAAAAAGAAAAATTTAAGAGAGATCCGGAGATATCACTGGGATGAACCCCATCTTTATAAACACTGCTCATATGGCATATACAGACGATGTATTTCCGAAAGCGAAACTCCAGAAATTTTGTACCATCGTCATAGATCCGATTATGCGGGACATTTCACCAGTATCAAGACAGTGTCAAAAATTCTACAAGTAGGCTTTTGGTGGCCAACTATGTTTTGAGATTCTCAAGCCTATGTAGAAAAGTGCGACCCCTGCCAAACAAGAGGGAAAATTAGCAAGATAAACAAAATGAAACAAAACTTCATACTTGAAGTTGAAGTGTTTGATTGCTGGGGCATCGATTTCATGGGCCCTTTCCCTTCTTCGCACCAAAATAAATACATACTAGTGGTCGTGGACTACGTATCCAAATGGGTCGAAGCGACAGCAACTCCAAAAAATGACGCTTTCATAGTCGTTAAACTTTTTTAAAGCATTATCTTTCCTAGATTCGGAGTTCCTCGGGTAGTCATAAGCGACGGAGGTACCCACTTTATAAACAGAGTTTTCAAAAAACTAATCAAGATACTTGGAGTTCACCATTGAGTAGCCAGGCCCTGTCATCCTCAGACCAGCGGACAAGTAGAAGTATCCAACCGTCAAATCAAAGAAGTATTAGAAAGGACGGTAGGATCAACACGAAAGGATTGGTCTCTAAAATTGGATGATACGCTTTGGGCATACTGAACAGCATTTAAAACACCATTAGTGACGACCCCATTTCACCTACTCTATGGAAAAGCATGTATCTCCTGGTAGAACTAACACATAAAGCGGAATGGGCCATCAAAAAGACAAATTCTGATGCTAAACCCGCAACACAAAAGAGATTGAACCAGCTAAATAATCTAGACGAAATTACGCACCAAGCCTACGAAGATTTAAAGTTATACAAAGAATGAAGAAAAGCCTATCACGACAAGAAAATCATTTCTACTCCTGTATAACTCGCGTTTAACTATGTTTCCCGTAAAACTATGTTCTCGTTGATCCAGACCTTTCACCTTTAAAGAAGTTACACCTTGTGCTGCAGTCGTCCATTAAAAAAGTTACGACTTTTCTCATAACCGCAAAAAAAAACAAAAAAACGAGTAAACACTCGATTTCTGTCTCGAATTTTGGCCAATTTTGCTCATTCTTAAACATAAATCACTCAATTTTCACCCTCTCTACCTATTTAGTTCACTAAATCAACCGACCATCAAGGTATGTTCTCTAAATATTTTAGTTTAGGGAAATTTTAGGGTTTGTAGAAAAATCGAATCTTTTGTAGTATTAGCCCGGAATTTAGAACGATTTAAGGTGTTGGAGTACTATATTAGGAAATAACTACCATCTTTACATATGATTTTCACAATTTGAGCTTGTTATTTTGGATTTCATATCCCATGGTTCGCGATAAAACGTCGATCGATGCCCATGAGTCGCTGTCGATCGATGCCCATGAGGACACATCGATCGACGCCCATGACGTACCATCGATCAATGGTTTTTTACCTCTTCATCGATTCTGATTCTTGGCTTTGTTTATTAAATGAAGATCAACGAGAGGCACACCAAAGCACAATACCAGACCGGTAGCTCCAGTGCTCCGCCACGGGGTCCTCCACGCCGAGACCCTTGGCCCAAGTAAGAGGACAATTTACTTGTGACGTTCGAGATCTTCCCTAACCCTGGTAAGGCTGTTGCATCGAGGGAATGCAGCCATCATCCCTTGCGCGAGGAGTGGGACGATTTTGACAGATTCTACTATAACGCTTGGCAAAGCGTTTCTATCGAGCCCACCAGGTTCGCCGATAGACGCACCTTGAAGAAGCTTGGGATCATGACAGACTTCACGCAGATGGTGCAGGAGCTAGGGCTGCGCACCATGGCAACTATGCCTTACCCTCTTTATCCTGACATGGTCCGACAGTGCATCGCCATGGCTCAGGTTCTTTACAAGAGCCCTCGGGTAAAGTTAGCGAATGAGGCTACCTTGACTTTTCTCATTAAAGGTATCAGATACTGGATCACCATTATGCAGCTTTGTGAGATCTATGGGTTCGAGTTGGTACTCTCGCATGTACAGTCGCTCATTTCTCCGATATGCCTTCCTTTTGGGGACTCATCGCTACAGGCCCTTTTGACTCGGGCTCTGCTACTCAACCCCACCCTGCGCTACTTCATGAAGGTCTTTGCCAACACTATGTTGTGCAAGATGGAACCCAACAAGGTTAGGGTTCAGGATCTCACACTGCTGTACTACTCTGTCAGAGATTTGGTGGAGCCTGATGACGTGACCTTTTGCCCACCAGTGAACGATCAGCGAGTAAACTTGGGAGCTGTTTTTTCTGAGCACTTGGCGACCCTGAAGGAAAAACCCTTCGGGGGGCTCTGGCCCAAAGAAAGAAACGGTTGGGAGCCTCCTGGTGCCTCTATTCAGCTTTCTTAGTTTCAGCTTTCAGGGAGCCTCAGTAGAGAGAATCTTGCATTTCATGGTTGATGGGAAATCGGCGAGGACTGGCTGGCTGAAGGAGGGACGATATTGGTATTTTGTGATTGACAAAGGGCCTAGGATGATAGTGCTTCCAGCACCAGGGGTGACAGGTTTTGATGATGATCCAGCGTGCCTTGCCTTCAAACCAGCTGAGCAGCACCTCTACACAGCACCTCTCAGACTCGCCGCTGAGGAGGCCTCAGACCAGCCCATCCAGTAGCAGCAACAGCAGCCAGACATGGAGACTTCAGATGGGGAGTAGTCTCCTTTGTTTTTCCTTCGTCTCTTATTTCATTTTCATACTTATACGCGTAC
Source organism: Moricandia arvensis (assembly GCA_905132765.1). Lineage (NCBI taxonomy): Eukaryota > Viridiplantae > Streptophyta > Magnoliopsida > Brassicales > Brassicaceae > Moricandia > Moricandia arvensis. The sequence goes on from CAJHQP010001747.1 coordinate 29,955, forward strand.
TTATTTTATTTTGTTGCCTTTGGATTTAGACTTATTATTATTATCATGCTGTTTGGATGCTTTGATGTGTGTTTGAGTGTCTAACAGAGCTAACCCAAAGAGAGATGATCAGAATGGAGACCAGGAGCACACACGATTTCAGTCTGATACACCTAGCATCGATAGACGACACTTAATTGTTGTTGATGGATAGCGATCTAACAGAGACATTTAGTAGATAGTTCGGGTAACTCATTGATCGACAGTGATGGTTTATCATCGGTCGCCACACTCTTATAACCATCAATCGACACTCTCATACAGAGAAAGGTATCGGGTATTCTACTTCTAGTATTTACATGTGATTTAATTTCTCCTAACCAATCCAGGACGAATTACACTGGATCGGATTCCTTCTGCAAGTATGTAGGTACAAGTCATTGCGCTCTTGTTCCCTTTCTCTTTCTTCTCAGCATCTACCTAAAAGCTTAAAAGAATGAAATGACTTCCCGAGATGCAGAGGGGTAGGTACATTACCAATGACCCCATTATTCTAATTTGGAGGAACGAATCACACATTGTTGGAAGCGAGGGGTAGGTACATTACCGATGACCCCACTATTCCCCTGATACTTTTCCCAAAACGTAAAAGAAAAGAAAACAAAAGAAAAGAAAAGAAAAAGTAAAAGAGAATCAAAAATCAGAGTACAAGATGGACTGTATCATCATCATTGTCCATTAAGTTTGAGATCTAAAAAGATTCAGAGGGAAAAAGGGGAAGAAAGAAATCAGAGAAGATTTTGTGCATGGTTGTTCAGATACTTGCAGAGGTAAGAGTCCATGTATCCTTTGATCGATACTCCCAAGGTAAAGCCTACACTTTTATTTTATGCAAAGAAATGATATCAATAGAGGGGTGACTCAGACTAGTATTTCCTAAGTTGTTAGTAGAGTGGATTTGGTTGCTATAGTAGAATAGAGTATATAAATTTTCTCTGTGATTAACTTAATAGGATGTGGTTGCAACAAAGTAGGTGACAGTTATACTTAGACATTATGTGAGTCTCCGCTTTTAAAAACCTCTTTCACATGCTCAGTTGGCTTGAGGACAAGCAAAAGGTTAAGTCTGGGGGAGTTGATATAGCCTATTTTATTACCAGTTGTAGGCCATGTTATAGGCTATATTTAGGGTACTCATTGGAAGCAATTGGAGCTTTTGGGCTATTTTGAAGCATTTAGGATACTCAGCCAGAAACTCAGAGTCGTATTCTCTTTATTTATGAGGCAGCAATTGACGTCACACATTGTGCGTCGACCGACGACCAAGTCGGCTGCGAGATTAATGAAGACATGAGAAATTAGATGTTTTCCCCAGAAGTTTCATCATTTGCAAGACAAGTCCCTGGCCGAAATTTAGACTATTTATTAGGGTTTTCTATCTTAGTTTAGAGAGGCCGCCAGAGAAATAGTTCTAAGAGCGAAGATGCGCGAGAGTGATCTCAGCTAAGATGCACGAGAGCGATCTCAGCTAAGATGCGCGAGACCGATCTCCTAATCCCTGAGGTTTTAGTTCAAGAACAGTACTTAATTAAAATCCTAGCAATCTATTAGTCTGCAACACCTAATCCTACCTAAGAATTTCCCCTAAGTATAATCCCTTAATTTAACCTTCACAAACAAAATAAATCTTGAAATCACTTTATTTATTATTATTATCATTTATCTAGATTTAATTTGACAGCAATAAGTATATTGTGCAATCCTAGAGTCTTTGTGGATTCGATTTATAAGTATTACACTGAACCTCTTATTTGAGAGAGTAAAAGTGGGAAATAGGGTTAATTTAAAAGTGATATAAAACCCCACATCAACCAACTGCTACACCTTCAAACTCAAGGACCGCAAATAAAACTTAGCTCCTCTCAGGCCATCTGAGGTGCAAGAGCTACAAGCTAGAATGAACAAAGAGGACCACGTAATTAAAAACAACCTTATGATTTCCCCTGGTTCCATTATTAAGACCATAAGTCCCAAGGGAATCGTTCTACTAATGACTTGAAAAGAGTGTCTAAGTATAAGAAGCCAAGAACTCCAACTTCCCAAAAAGCTCAAGCTATGGTAGTCAAGTTTCAAGATGTGTTTCCTTATGAGATACCAGCTGGGCTGCCTCCAATCAGGGGGATTTTGGGAACCAAAATTTGAACTGTCAATTTTCGTAATTAGAGAAAAGCCAAAAAACCCTAAATTTCTTTGAGGTCCGGATTCTCTGCCAAAGCCAATGACAAGTGACCATATAAATGCGGAAAATATAGAAAGAAAGCAAAACGAATTTAGAAAAAGTAGATCTTTATTCCGAATTTGTTTATGAACTTTCCATAGACAAAAACATACATGAAGCTTGTCTAGAAATGGGATTACAAAGGAATTCAAATAACACAGGTAGTAAACCCTAACTGAGTTCGCCAGCATAACCATCTTTGTCGAGAAAAACCTATCTGAGCCGTACCTCACTTAGCAATAGACGAAAAGATGAAAAAGGTTTTGTTGATTTTGAATTGAACCTTATGGAAGTCTGCCTACGTACACCTTTCGAGGATCCAGATGAATTTAGTTAAATTAAAAAAAAAAGTGGAACAAGAGATCAAACTTGCTATGCGAGTTCGTCTAGTATGATTTCAAGTCATAGAAACAAAACATGTCTAGATTAATACCTACAGTTTCTTAGTGTAGAGAGTTCCAAGAGATCAAAATCGTCCCCTTAGCTCCTCGCCTTGATCTTCTTTATAACATCTCCAAGGTCGACCGTCTTTCTTTTTCTGCTTTGATTTGAGTTTATCTCTTGCCAAGATATTTCCTTCTCTTCTCCTCCTCCATGCTTATCTCGGAAACTTTGCATTTATCCTCTTTTTCCATTTTATTTATTCCAGTCGAGTAACAGTCACTGAATATGGGTCTATTCACGAATTAAATCATAAATGGAGGCACTATATTTTTCAAGGTTGATCTACGGAGTGGGTACAACCAGGTGAGAATGAGTGAAGGAGATGAATAAAAGACTGCCTTCAACACCAAGCAAGGTCTATATGAGTGGTTAGTTATGGACTTTGGCTTAACCAATGAACCAAGCACCTTCATGCGGCTCCTGAACCAGGTTCTTAGATCATTTATAAGTAATTTTTTGTTGTTTATTTCGATGATATACTTATTTACAGCAATATCTTAGATGAACATCATAAACATTTAGAACTTGTTTTGCTTACACTTCGGAAGGAAGGTCTATTTGCCAACCTAAGAAAGTGCACATTTTGTAATGACCAACTTGTCTTTTTAGGCTTTGTAGTGAGTAGGCAGGGACTCCAAGTGGACAAATAGTAGATTAAAGCCATTCAAGAGCGGCCTACACAGACCACCAATGCTCATGTTAAGAGTTTCCACGGTTTAGCCAGATTCTATAGGCATTTTGTTTGAAATTCCGCACCATAGCTACTCCCTTAACAGCTGTGATCAAGAAGAATGTTCTTTTCTCATGGGGAGACACTCAGAAATTTGCATTCAACACATTGAAGGCCAAGTTAACTCAGGCACCACTTCTAGCTTTTCCAGACATTAAAGAAATGTTTGAAGTGGAATGTGATGATTCCGGAGTGGGTATAGGAGCTGTTCTATATCATCAGAGAAAGAAACCATGGATCTTCTTCAGTGATAAAATAAGTGGTGAAACCCTCAAATACCCTACATATGATAAAGAGATGTATGCGTTGGTTAGGGCCTTGGAAACATGGAAACATTACTTGCTGTCTAAGAAGTTCATCATTCATACTGATCATGGAACTCTCAAGCACTTAATAGGCCAGACATCACTCAAGAGAAGACATGCTAAGTGGCTGGATTTTATTGAGAAATTCCCATATGTAATCAAGTACAAGAAGGGAAAGGAGAATGTGGTAGCTGATTCCTTATCCAGGAGGCACGCCTTGATCACTACCATGTATGCGAAGGTATTAGGATTTGAGCACATCAAAGAGAAGTACCAAGAAGACTCAGAGCTGAAAGAAGCCTTCCATTCATGTGGAACGGGATCTTTCCAATCCTATCACTTACATGAGGGGTTTCTATTTCGATGCATGGTGGGTGTCTTATGGGTCATTTTGGAGTAGAAAATTCTGTGGCGATTGTAACTGATCACTTCTTTCTGCCGCACCTGAAAAGAGATATGGAGAGACATTGTGCTAGATGTGTACCTTGTCACAATGTTCAATTCATGTCCCATCTTCATGGTTTATATTTGCCTTTACCAATTCCTAATCTCCTTGGGAGGATATCTCTCTGGATTTTGTCTTAGGATTACCCAAGATAAGGCACAAGGATTCAATATTCGTAGTGGTGGACCGATTCTCCAAGATGGCACACTCCATACAATGTGACAAGACCAATGATGCAACTTAAACCACATGGTTTGCCCAAGGACCATTGTGTCTGACTGAGACACCAAGTTCTTGAGCCATTGAAAACGGAACTCATTAACTGTCTAAAAGAGAACCTTCACATGTTCGCCTGGGCCGCGGAGGACGTGCTAGGTATCGACATCAACATAATATGTCACGAACTCAATGTTGAGCCAACTTTCAAACCAGTCAAAGAAAAAAAGAAGAAAGTTAGAACCAAAGCGTGCCACTGCAGTCAACGACGAAGGTGAAAGACTCTTAAAAGTAGGATCGGTAACAAAAATATGGTATCCTGATTGGCTTGCTAACCCCATTGGTAGTCAAAAGGAAAAAAAAACAGAAAGTGGCGAGTCTGCGTGGATTTTACCGATCTTTCAACAAAACTTGTCCGAAAGATAGCTTCCGCTTGCCACACATCGACCATCTGGTCGAAGCAACGGCAGGAAAGAAGCTCTTATCATTCATGGATTTTTTTCCGGGTACAATCAGAACATGACGAACCCAGACAACTGTAAGAAAACGGCATTAATCACTGATCGCGGCACATACTGCTACCAGGTGATGCCATTTGGCGTTAAGAATGCAGGTGCTACCTGTCAACGACTCGTAAATTTTATGTTTTCCGAGAGACTCAGAGAAACTATGGAAGTTTACATCGATGATATACTCGTAAAATCTCTCGAAGAAGACAAACACGTTGCCCATCTGCGAGAGTGCTTCAAAATATTGAACTGACATAACATGAAATTGAACCCAACCAAATGTCGATTCGCCGTATCATCAGGAAAATTCTTTCGTTACCTCCCCGTACCAAGGAATTGAGGCTAACACAAAGCAGATCAACTGATAAATCTAAATGGCCTCCCCCCCCCCCAAAATAAACAAGAGGTTCAAAGACTAACTGGCAGAGTTGCGGCTTTCAATCGCTTCATCTTAAGGTCTATGGATAAATGTCTACCTTTTAACGACACTCTTAGAGGAAACAAAATATTCGAATGGTCCGGAGAGTGTAAGATAGCTTTCAAACAGTAAAAATACTATTTGACAACCCCTCAAATCCTCGCGAAACCCGTCAAAGGAGAACCATTGTTTCTCTATATTGTGGTGTCTGCAACGGCAGTAAGTGGCATCCTCATCAGAGAGGAACGCAGCAACCAAAATCCAAACTTTTATGTAAGTAAAAATTTGATAGATGCTGAGGCGCGATATCCACTGATGAAAAAACTAGCACTCAAAGTCGTAATGTCGGCCCAAGAATTAAGACTGTATTTCCATTCGCACACAATCGTATTCCTCACCAAATTCTTTTTCTGAACTATTTTCCATAGTCCAACTCCGTCTGGAAGATTAGAAAAATGGGCAATCGAGCTGAGCGAATATGACTTCGAGTACCAAACAAGAACTTGCGCTAAGTCACAAGTACCCACTGATTTCTTGGTATAACTCCCAATGGAGGGTACGAAAAATCAAGCACCAAAATCGTCTTGGACCCTGCACGTCGACGGAAATTCTTTCAAACAAAGTTCATGAGCATATATCTTTGTCTGGTTGAGAGCAATCACAAAGATCAGCCTGTCATAGGCACGTCGATGAAGATGGTCTTCTAGGTCAATTTTTGCATTAGTGGCCGTGGATTTGGTGAGGTCTTGAGTTGGACGTCTTGACCCCCCCCCCTCTTTTAGGGTTAGGAACCCCACATTTATATTAGAGGTTGTGTCTCTCTCTTAAGATTTGGAAATATTTGCTATCTCTACAAATAATAGAATATTTCCATTTATCTTGAAAATAACATAAATATTATATTTTTTTTGTTTTTCCTTCGATTTTAAAGAGATCCGACCATACCCTGATATATGTGACGCCTTATACTTATATTGAAGTTTTCGTCTTTTCTCAAAGGCAATAAAATTAGTCAGACCGAGAACCCGAAACCTGTAAGCTGGGAAATATCTTCATGGATTATTTTTTCCCAACAGTTTGCCCCTTATTTTCTGCTTTTATGTTTGAAAGTGGGAAAAGCATAATTTTCTTCATAGGACTTCATGGGTTGCACCATAGTATCAATTTCTTTGTTAAATTTGGAGTAGGAAGTTTGCTCGTCTATTAAAGAAGATGTTAAAGCCTGAACCATCAAAGTGCCATGTTGGTAGTGCTTCAAAGTGTGTGCACGTGGTTTGAAAGGATTCATAGCCTGATTGGAGATGTATGGCCGGGAGAATGAAAAATAATCCTTGGTCCAATATAGACACATGGTCTGGATCAAGTATTATATTCGGCAGTACAACCGTAGGCAAGATGTCGTGGCCTTGACCAAAATAGATAGAGTGATAGACATGCTTCCATGGGCGTGTGTTTTGTCTGAGTGATCATGATTGCGTGGATCTAGTTCTATTCTTGATTCCTATGGACCTCACATGGAGTACTAATTTTGGAGTAGGAGATCCTAGCTGTTGAGATACAAGGTGCAAAGGCTCATGATGCCTTCTTTCCCAATGATGATGACTTGACCGCAGGTGGATCCAATGACTTTGAACACTAAGGGATTACCCGAGATGCTTGTGCTTCTCCTTTACCCACACTCTGCCTTAGTTCAGGCCATACCTTAGTCATTTATCCTTATACTTTTCCATGGAGGACCTGTCCATCTCAGTTTTCCGGTCCTTTAATTCTTTTAGATTCTCACTCAGCAATTCGTCCATTGCTTTAGCCAGTTTCTCGCTGATATCGACCATCCTTCATTGAGACCTCATCTCAGTTCTCGGACCACCTGTCTAACACAGTTCCAGATCATGCCATTCATGCTCATCAGTTCAGCTCTTTCCCCTTGTACACTTGTCCACCGAAGTAACACTTCCTTAGGTAAAACACCAGTTTCACTTATCGACGTTTTGTCCATTCTGTTTCCAACATAATCTGATCATTGTCTCCACATCCGACCTCCTTGTTCCTTGAAAATCCAGTGTCTTACTTACACGTGTCTGAATCAACTTTGGCTTTCTCGAACCAATTGATTAATCTTGACTTCAGTTCGTTTATCATTCCTTAAGCTTCAGGATCTCTTAGCCAGTCTTTCATGTTTCTTCACTTCAGAATTTGGATCCATTGACGTTCATGAACTTCCAAGTCATTCCATGACTTAGCTAAAATTTTAAAAAACTCCCTTGGTTATTCCAGCACCTTTTAAGCAGCAACACGATCATTCCCCAAATGACCGTACTCCAGTTTCCTTTACTGACAGACTTATGAGTTACAACTCGCCCATACAAGTGTAACTCATACTAGATCATTCCCAAAATCAAGTCATTTAATCAGTTCTTCAATGCTCGCCCTTAGCATTCTTCGCGTCCTCCCGGTCTAGACAATCTTGCTTCTTGCTTAAGTCCTTGTCCTAGAACCGTAATCGCTCACCCCTGATACGTCTGTGAGTCACCTTCTTCGACCAAACATCGTTCTTTACTGATTTTTCCCTATACTTAGGATTTTTATCCAGTTTTCCTCTATGAGATTCAGTTCAGTTTACATAGTTCTCTAACACTAACCTGCACCTAGCAAGTTCTCTAAGACTAACCTGCACCCTAGCAAATCACTAAGAATCGCAGTAATATAAACATGTACCTTACTCCCTTGGGGCATGATTGTCCACTCGTCCATCCATTGCCTTCAATCCATGCTTTCTTCCTTAATCCGTATCCAGTCAGCTCAATCAGACTTTAACCGGATCCCCTTGTCCCTTATTCACTCAACCATCCATCCCCACATGCCTAAGTAACAAGAAGAGACTGCTTGGTCTCCAACCAGACATCCAACGCAGTCACTTTGCTGTCCATGCTCAGCGTCCCAGAATCAGTTCTTGATCCAATTAGATCAGACACTACCATACCTCGGCTCAACATCCCTTGGCTCTGACTTCGACCAAGATATGTTGATCTCGGCCCTTTCCGCCATCAGAACAGTCAATAGCCCCAACTCAGAATAGTATACCAGCCTAGCAGCTCCAGTGAAGACGATATATCAATCACAATCTCTCTGTCCAAGGTTTCACGTAGATCACTCGACCGTACAGCCCTCAACAGAACATGACTCCACCTAACCAAATCTTCCAGTACCTAACACGGCTCCCCGCCTCTCCGCCCGAACATGAAGACTCATACTTGCGGTTTATCTATCACAATAATCCTCTATACGGATCACACATGTTATCTCGATCACATGACCAAACCCAACCGTCTCTTGTCTCCGACTCGATCATCCACAAGGATAACCGCCTCCTCTTCAGTCAGATGATCGTGATGTATCACAATCCCAACAAACCAGTGCTAATCCTATCCGGACATCACCAAATCAGTCCCTCTTGAACCCGTGATCCATCAGATCAGACCTCCAATCGCCTCTTCAGAACAAATTGGGCATTCCATCCGGTGAACCAGTGCGGATAATTCCATGATCCTTTCACGAACAGATTGCTTCACGTTAGTAACAAGATCTGATTCAAAAAGATAACTCTTAAGATTTGTCCATGATCAGCTCCAACCGCATGGATGTCCATCGATCATTATTAGTGCCTTGATATCTACTGATTCTACAGGCCATGGACTGCGCTGCTCTCTCCTTAATCCACTCTCAATCCCATCGAGAGCAACAATTGATTCTCCAGAAAATTAGACAGGAACTGATCACTATACTGATTGTTGTTACTGGCAGTCAAGCCAGAACTTGTCGGATCCTACTTTCAATGACTTGCATCCACCTTTTGCAGTCTCAGATCTACCCTCCCCCCCCCCCCCGCCCCCTCCCCCCGGCCATGTCTTTCTCAGTTCTGATCTGTTTGCCCTTTCTCTCTCGGTTTCCTCTGTTTTTCGTCAATTTCCTCAGCAAGAGAACTCATGATTCCCCTTCTTTTGATCCTGAAATACCTAGTTAGAGACAAGCTGGGTGGTTATTGGTTGCCATAACTGCTCCCGCGTCCAAAACTAGCTAATAAATGCTCGTGGATTCCTTTAAATCAACTCCTGGGCGGTTTTCTTTTCCTTTCCAACCGTTTCTTTGTTTGGCCCAGAAGGAAAATAATCAGCTTACCTAATTATAAGTTAATCCGTCCCAAGATAGTAAGTAACTACTCCTGGATAGTTGACTTATCTTCCATCAGACACATGATAATATTTCCCTCGGCCCAACTGCCAAGTGACAGTTTTAAGCGTTTTAGGAACCGTCCATAACCGTTCTGGAACTGCCCCCCTTAACTGCTCTCAACCGATAAGGATAACTGTCCCATAAGCACTTGGTAATTGCTCTCAGTAACTGTAGAGCAGCTCATAAATCCAGTAACCGCTAGAATTTGTTCCCGCCATTTTGCTTGGCCTATCAGTACACATTTGGCTCTGTAGCTGTTCCCACCATAACGTACATTCGTCAATCCATACTTAGACCAACTGATCTCGAATGACAAGTCCAACTGCCTTGTATGAATCAACCAGCTTGGTCCGACAAGCTCAACTGTTCTGTCCGGACCCGACAATATTCTCTTAATCCAACCAATACTATCCAGACGACAAGCTCAACTCTTACTGTCTGACTGGCTCATATGATCAGTCCAGCTAAACCCGTATTTGGACTGTTCCAGCTTATACAGCAGAACGTCGGCGTTACAAGTCTCCTCCACTTGGAATAAATTCGTCCTCGAATTCATCTGGCAGTAGAGCCTTGTTCAAACTCTTCAGATCATTCCAGACTTCAAGCTCTCATTAGCATTAACACAGTTCTCACACTTTTTACCACAAATGTTTTCCATATTTTCATGTTATTGAATTCATTAAATTTGATCGCAACCATAATTGGATTTGATCTCAGTTATCGACTTTCTCTATTCGGTCTCTATACCAATTATTTAGTCTCACATACTCAGTTCAGTTCAGCAACTCACTAACCATAGTAGTTCTTATTTTCAAACAGTCTATTGGACATCAGTCACAAACTTTGGCGAGAACACTTGACTTCCAACAGTGTTAACCGGTTTACCTAAATTCTCGAAGTTATAACTCACAACCTTATTTAAGTTGTAAAGATTTCTTTCTTAACCAATCGCAGTCACTAATTGACTCAATCCTTGTCCCTCCAGAACTCAGTCGACACCAGTCTTAGTCCATTCCCCGGCTAGACAAATTGAGTTGCACAATTTGATCTCTCCTTAGCATGAACCAACTCCGAATGCTATAGCACTTGATCACTTCCAGCATTCACGGATCTCCCACCTTTGATCCTTACAGTTGTTCCCACGGACCTCTCACTGATCCTAACCGGTTTCACGATCACTTATGATCATTACCGACATCTCTAAGATCCTTACTGATCCTTATTGACACTTATGGACCACTCTTGATCGTTACAGATTTTCTTCTGGATCACACTCTTGATCCCTCAAAGACATTCTTTTATGAATCCTACATTTGATCCTTTACCCACTTTTCCTTTCGGACTCATAGTCCCTCTCAGAGACAAACCCATAAAAGTGAAATCATCTAGTTCCAGTAACTCAGTCACATATATGTCTTAGAAAACTCAATTGTTTCCAACGACACCAGAATAGTCATGAGTGATAAACATCCCACAAACACGTGATGGCAAACACTTTACTATTTCCCACCCACGCTTTCATCGCGATCAGAAACCCATAGTAGTTAACTCATAGATTTCAAGTAGTAATACAATTAATGCCTTAAAAAGTATGGTTTCCTCATGTATCAGACAAGGTTTCTACAGACAGCAGTACATACACGCGATTGCAAATTAAACTAGTTCCAATCGACGCGATAAAAGATACGTCTTGACGATCTCTCCAGTTACTACAGACGCCCAAACAGAACACACGATGACAGTAACACATACATAAACCCTTGGAGTCAGGTCAATTTTGTAACTTTACAAAGCGGAAAATGACTAATTCCCAACGCAAAAGAGACCATCACCATTGATGAATTTGCTATAATTGTGCAGGACAGAAAAGAAAAAGCAAACCCCATTCATCTTGACATTGATGAGCATGGTCCCAGCATTCTTCCCGAAACAGAAACATTAGATCACGTTGATAACCAAGAGGAATTGTTCACTAACTCGAAGGAGAAAGACACGGAAATGGAGGATCGCGAGACCATCGATCAACACTCTATATCCAAAATCGATCGATGCCCAATCCCCAACCAAAACCGAACCGGTTAAAACTAGAGTCTACAACCGAGAACCCCTTTTCTTGGTATAATGCGAAAGCAAAAAAAAAGAGTTGGATCGAGCAATATTCAAGAAAGCTTTTGACAAAGTGGTCATCGAGATACCACTTAGTGATGCCTTAAAAGTTTCACCTGCAATCAAGATATATGTGAAAGACTCAGTGTCATGAGGATTCAGTGAAACAGAGGATAGCATAATGATGGTATCTGAGGAAGTGAGCGCGATTATTCAAGGAGAACCCCAAGTTAAACTTCCTGATCCCGAAAGCTTTGTTCTAGATTGTACCATCTGCAATGAGAGATTCCAAAGATCACTTTGTGGTTTAGGCTCTAGTGTAAACCTGAAGCCTTAATTGGTTGAAATTGCCCTCTGTCTAACTCAATTTCAGTCTACCGGGATCACTCTCGTTTTAGACAAAAGATCCACTAGGATTCTAGAAGTTGTACCTGAAGATGTACCTATCGCATTAATGATTGTCTTATACCTACAAACTTCTTAGAGCTAAGATATGAGCAAGAACCCAAAAGTCCTCTAATTTTAGGAAGACCATTCCTGACTACAGCCAGAGCGATCACTGATGCCAGAGAAGGACGCATATGTCTCAATCTCGTTAATATGCCGATGGGTTTTGGCATGTAAAAGATAATCAAGGAACCCTTGATCGATGGTCAAGCCTATCATATAGATCAACTTTCTGAATTAGTTGAAGAGTCATTTATTTATATGTGTTCTAATGATCCTTTGGGTAGAGCAATCGCATCTCTGGAAAGCGAAATCTTTTCGTTGGATGCTCGAGCTAGAGAATATGCGAGATTGATAGATGCCGCCAAAGAATTAATGCACGTCGAAATTGAAGAAATCGATTTATCGACTACCATCGATCGACAGGCAAAGCCTACCGTCGCTCGACGGCCTTCAATGAGCGAAGATTGGTGTAAGGAGAAAACACCCAAGATTGAGCTTAAACAGCTCCCGGATGGACTTAAATATGCATTCTTTTATGAAAACTACTATAGTGTCATCATCAATGCCAACCTCGATAGTGGAGAGAAATAAATTCTTCTTAACAAGTTGCAAAAGCATCGAAAGGCGGTCGTATACTCTTTAAATGACATTCCAAGAATTTCCCCCAATTTATGCCTGCATGGGATACACCTGGAGGATGAATCAAAATCATCCATTGAACATCAGAGAGGATTAAATCCCAACATGAAGGAAGTAGGCAAAAGGAAATCATGAAACTTCTGGAAGCAGGTGTTATTAGGTACTAACTATGTCAGTCCAGTTCATCTTGTCCCAAAGAAAGGAGGAATTACAATGGTGAAGAATGACAAAGACGAATTGATACCGATGAGAATTGTAACCGGGCATTGAATGTGTATCGATTACATAAAGTTAAACGCTGCCACATGAAAGATCACTTTCGTCTACCTTTTAATGATCAGATGTTATTGAGGCTCGCATGCCATCAATACTATTATTTTTCTATGGGTATTCAGGATTTTTCGAGATTCCTATATATCCCAACGATCAAGAAAATACCACATTCACATGTCCTTATGGAACATCTGCATACTGCATAATGCCTTTCGGACTATGTAACGCTCCTTCAACATTCTAGAGATGCATGATGGCTATACTCACTGACATGATCGAATACTTCATGGACGATTTCTCTGTTTACGGTCCAGATTTCAAAACATGCATGGATAACATGTGCAAGGTGTTGGCTAGATAGGAAGAAAAGAATCTACTCCTAAATTGGGAAAAGTGCCACTTTATGGTCAACAGTGGAATCGTTTTGGGACATAAGATCTCAGCAGCCGGTATTAAGGCGGACATGGCCAAAATCGAAGTAATAACAAGTTTGCCACCACCCACAAACGTGAAAGACGTTAGAAGCTTCTTAGGACCTGCTGGATTTTATAGAAGATTCATAAAAGAGTTTAGCAAGATCGCTAGACCTCTTACAGCACTCCTACAAAAAGAAGGGAAATTCGACTTCACACCTGAATGTCTGAAAGCTTTCAAAGAAATAAAATCAGCCCTCGTATCTGCTCTGATTGTTCAAGCACCGGATTGAAGTTTACCTTTTGAAAATATGTGCAACGCTAGCGATTTTGCTGTGGGCGCTGTTCTCGGACAGAAAAAGAATAGAAAGCTGCACGCTGTATAGTACGCTAGTAGGACTCTCGATGATGGAAAACGCAATTACGCGACAACAAAAAAAATAATTATTAGCTGTAGTGATTGCTTTAAAAAAAATAGTTCATACTGACCACACCGCCTTGAAGTATTTAATGAACAAATAGGATGCAAAACCTAGACTTATTACATGGATTATCCTCTTACAAGAATTCGACATAGAAGTCAAGGATAAGAAATGAGTCAAAAACGGAGTCGCATATCACCTATCTCGAATAAGAATCGAAGACGACATCCCTATCGATGATTTCCTACCTATAGAAAACGTCTACCACGCAGAATTGACTTTCTTTGGTCATATGCGTTAGTCAGATGAGGAAGAATCGATCAATACTTTTGAAGAACCATTGATCGATGAAATCTCTTGAGAGAAGGACGAGATGATAATTCCACTCGATATAAATTTCAAATGCAATCCTTTGATTCCCAACAGTGATTCTCCTGGAGGTAGAAGTTTAAGTTGGGGTGTGTAGTTTGAACACCTCTGATAGACCCTGGTATGCATATATAGTGAACTATCTTGCAGCTAATCTAGAACCAGACTCTTTAAAGGCTACCACAAAAAGAAATTTTTGAGAGAAATCCGGAGATATCACTGGGATGAACCCTACCTTTACAAACATTGTTCTAACAACATATATATAAGATGCGTTGCTGAAAGCGAAACCTCAGATATTTTGTATCGTTGTCATGGATCTGATTATGCTGGGCATTTCACTAGTTTAAAGACAATGTCAAAAATTCGACATGTAGGCTTTTGGTGGCCAACCATGTTTCGAGATGCTCAAGCCTACGTAGCAAAGTATGGTCCCTGTCAAAGGAGAGGAAAAATCAGCAAGAGACACGAAATGGAACATAATATTATTCTTGAAGTTGAAGTGTTCAATTGCAGAGGCATTAACATTATGGGCCTTTTTCATACTCCGCACGTGAACAGATACATATTAGTCGTTGTAGACTCTGTTGTAGTCGTCAAACTTTTCAAAAGTCTAATATTTCCCTGATCTGGAGTTCCACGAATCGTAATAAGTGACAGAGGTACCCACTTTATAAACAAAGTGTTCAAAAAACTACTCAAAATACATGGAGTTCACCATCGAGTAGAAACACCCTATACTCCTCATATTAGCGGACAAATAAAAGTAACCAACCGTCAAATGAAAGAAATCTTAGAAAAAACGGTCGGATCAACCCTAAAGAAAAAATGGTCGATCAAAGGATACATGGGCTCTACCTCTGCAAGTATCTGAACAACTACGCACAAAGTCTTATATGATTACTTTCTTCCCCTTTTCTCTCTGAATCTTTCTAGATCTCAAACTTAATAGACAATGATGCTGATACAGTCCATCTTGCCATCTCATTTTTGATGTTCCTCTTCTTTTTCTTTTCTTTTCTTTTTTCATTTTTTTCTTTTCTTTTTTTGCTTTCGGGGCAAAGATGTAAGCGAATAATGGGGTCATCGGTAATGTACCTACCCCTCGCTTCTAAGAATGTGTGATCGTTCCTCCGAATTAGAATAATGAGGTCATAGGTAATTTACCTACCCCTCTGCATCTCGGGAAGTCATCTCAATCTTTTAAGCTTTTAGGTAGATGCTGAAGAGAAAGAGAGAAGGGAACCAAAGGTGCAGTGACTTGTACCTATATACTTGCAAAAAGAATCCGATCCAGTGTATACCAAGGCCCAAAGAGAGAAAATAATGTCAATATTAGGTTGGAAATCAGCTTCGATTCCTTCAAACTTTCTAAGCAAGTGTGATATAGTGGCAGGATGATCCACTTTAGTATCTCTAGTAATCTCTGCAACAACCTTCTAAAAATGGTGATAAAGTGTGGTTAGTCAATAATAAATCTTGATCATAGTCTCCTTCTTGACTCAATCAAACTTTTTGAAAATATATATATATATAGCAATTAAAACTCAAAACAAATCACCTAGCATTAACGAACCTCCCCAGACTTAAATTACACTGTCCCCAGTCAAAGTCGTCTCAGATTGGTTAGGAAAATTAAATCATAAGTAAATAGTATAGGTAGAATACTCGATAGCTCTCTTTGTATGAGAGTTCGATCGATGGTTATAAGTTTATCTCGACCGATTGTAAATCATCACAGTCGATCGATGGGAATCCGAACTATCTACTAAACATCTTTGTTAGATCACTTATCGATTTGCTGTCGATCGATGGTAGGCGTATCAGACTGAAATCGTGCATGTGTCTAGTCTCAATTCTGGTCATCTCTCTTTGGGTTAGCTCTGTTAGACACTCAAACACACATCAAAACATCCAAATAACATAACAATAATAATAATAATAATAATAATAATAATAATAATAATAATAATAATAATAATAATAATAATAATAATAGTAATAATAATAATCATAATAATAATAAATCTAAATCCAAAGGCAAAAAATAAAAATAAGTACTAATATAAGTCTGAAAATAAGATAGGAGATGAATGAGTAACAAAGGAAACTACTCCTTGATGCGACCTTGGGTTG
Source organism: Moricandia arvensis (assembly GCA_905132765.1). Lineage (NCBI taxonomy): Eukaryota > Viridiplantae > Streptophyta > Magnoliopsida > Brassicales > Brassicaceae > Moricandia > Moricandia arvensis. The sequence goes on from CAJHQP010001747.1 coordinate 46,317, forward strand.
ATATATGAAGTTTCGGAAATGGAGAGCAATGAAATATTCATTGGATATATTATATATATATATATGGTCAGGCCCATTTTGGAGGTGTTACAAGTCTAAAAATGCCCCAAAATATTTGCTTTATTTTATGGTCAAAAAGAGTGACGTTGAAGATCAAAAGTCAAAATGTGCAAGCTTTCCAACTTCTAGTCAAGTCTTCTTCGTTTATTAGTTTTCAAGATTCGAGGATTGACTAGCCCTTTTGTATGCAAGATTTCATGTACTCCTTTCCTATTTTGTAAAGGCCATTTGATCAATGAAATAAAATAAGTTGTGACTTATATTTTTGGAATCTTGAGAGTGTTTCTCAGTTTTGTTCCTTCGGGAACTTTGCGATATGTCTTTGTGCGTCATATCCAAGGGATCAAACCGATCCGTCCTGGTGCGTCATATCCCGGGGGTCAACCTCGTTTTCGTCTAGGTGTGTCATATCCTAGGGCATTGAGTTGGAATATCAGAGGCCTTCTGCATCCTCTGTGTGAGCTAACGATCCAGGTAAATCAAGAGATTTCACATCTCTTATATCACACCATTTGATCCACCGCCTTGTTTCTTTGGAGTTTCATGTTCCATTGGAGTCGAGGATTATTCCTTACCAATTTCAGAATGATCCTTTAATATTGGGTGTATCATTTGGTATCATAGCCTCTCTGAAAGCGGTTTTCACTTCTATTATCCATCATTCTCATCTATCCATTTTCTACAAAAAAAAAGATTTTTGTTATTTTATTTCTACAAATCAGCTGGATCATTTGGGAAATATGTGTTCAAGTTTTTCTTTCTTCGGAAAACAAAACTTGAGTACAAATCTTTTTGAAGAGGAGGAGTATGATGCGACCTTGGGATGATATATGAAGTCTTGGACATGGAGAGCATTAAATATCCATTGAATATATATTATATATATATATATGGCCCGACCCATTTTGGAGGTGTTACAAGTCTAAAAATGCCCCAAAATATTTTCTTTATTTCTGTTCGAAAAGATTGACGAATTTTGAAGATCAAGAGTCAAAATATGCAAGCTTTCCAACTTATAGTCAAGTCTTTTTTATTAGTTTTCAAGCTTCAAGGATTGACTAGCCCTTTTGTATTCAACATTTCATGTACTCCTTTCCTATTATATAAAGACCATTTGATCAATGAAATAAAATAAGTTGTGAGTTATATTTTTGGAATCTTGAGAGTGTTTCTCAGTTTTGTTCCTTCGGGAACTTTTTTATATGTCTTGGTGCGTCATATCCAAGTGATCAAACCGATCCGTCCTGGTGCGTCATATCCAGGGGGTCAGCCTCGTTGTTGTCTAGGTGTGTCATATCCTAGGACATTGAGTTGGAATATCAGAGACCTTCTGCATCCTCTGTGCGACCTAACGATCCATGGTAAATCAAGAGCTTTCGCTTCTCTTGTATTACACCATTTGATCCACTGCCTTGTTTCTTTGGAGTTTCATGTTCCATTGGAGTCGAGGATTATCCCTTACCAATCTCAGAGTGATCCTTTAATTTTGGGTGTATCACTCCTCGTTTGAGGTATTCGAGTCGATCTGTTGAGGTTATGGTGTGGGTCTTCGTGGTGATCTCTCTCTTGTCCTGCGATGGCTGAAACACTGGTATCGAGACATCGTATCCACCCTAGCCCATATAGTACAAAGCGTATCCACCACGACTCTCTGGAAATCACCATGGTCGTGGATAGGGATCTCTGGAATCTGAGAGAAGGCTGGGAGATGTGGAGGGGGCTGTGCTGGCTCGTCTGCTGCTGCGACTAGATGGGCTGGTCAGAGGCCTCCTCTGCGGCGCACTCTGAGAGGTGATGTGTCATGGTGCGGCTCAGCTGGTCTGAAAGCTAAGCGATCTGGATCATCATCAAAACATGTCACCCCTGGGGCTGGAAGCGCTATCATCCTAGGCCCCCTTGTCATCTACAAAGGACCAATAGCGTCACTCCTTCAGCCAGACTGTCCTCGCCAAGTGTCCCTCATCCATAAAGCGCAAGTCTCTCTCTACTGAGGCGCCCTCAAAGCCGATTCCAAGAAATCTAAATAGAGGCGTCAAGAGGCTCTCGATCGTCTCCTTCTTCGGGCAAGAGTCCTTAAAGGGTTTCTCCTTCAGGGTCGCCAAGTTGTCAGAAAAAACAGCCCCCAAGCTCACCCGCTGATTGCTCAAAAGTGGGCAAAAGACCTCGTCATCAAGCCCCACCAACTCTCTGACAGAGTAGTACATCAGTGTGAGATCCTGAACCCTAACCTTGTTGGGTTCCATCTTGCAAAACAGAGTATTGGAAACGACCTTCATAAAGTAGCGTAGGGTGGGCTGACAGATATCCGTCTGAGTAGTAGAGCCCGAGTCCAAAGGGCATGAAGCAATTAGTCCCCAAAAGAAAGGCAGAATTGGGAAAGGAGCAACTAAGTAGGTGAGAGTACCGGTGTCGAACCCAGAGATCTCACAGACCTGCGGAATGGTGATCCGGTACATGATACCTCTAATAAGAAAGGTCAAAGTAGCCTCATTCGCCAGCTTCGCTTGAGGGCTCTTGTAGAGAACCTGAGCTGTGGCGATGCACTGTCAGACCAGGTCGGGGTAAAGAGGGTATGCCTTGGTAGCCATGTTGCCCAGGCTTACCTCCCTCACCATCTGTGTGAAGTCTGTCAAGAGCCCCAGCTTCGTCAGGGTGTGTCTGTCAGAGAACCTGGTGGGCTAAATGGAAACGCTTTTCCAAGCGTTATAGTAGAGGCTGTCAAAATCGTTCAACTCCTCACGCACAGGACGATGGGTGCATTCCCTCAGTGCTACAGCTATCCCAGGGTCATGGAAGTTCTCAAACGTCTCGAGTAAACTCTCTTCCTCCTTAGGCCAAGGGTCTCGGCATGGGGGACCCTGTGGCGGATCCCTGGAGGTACCAGCATCGAACTGTGCCTTGGTTCGCCTCTCGTTCATCTGCATTTAATAAACAAAGCTAAGAATCAGAATCGATGTATATACTACCGACCATCGATCGATGGTACCGCATGGGCATCAATCGATTTTTCCTCATGCCTATCGATCGGTGGCGCCTCATGGGCATCCATCGATACTGCACCAAGAGCCATGGGATACGAAATCCAAAATAACAAGCTCAAATCGTGCAAATCTTATTTAAATATGGTAGATAGTTCCTAATCTAATATTCCAGCACCTTAGAGTGTTCTAAATTCCAGGCTAACATGATAAGAATTTGATTTTTCTACAAACCCTAAAAGCTTCCCTAAACTATGATATTTAGAGAATTTACCTTGATGAACGGGTGATTTAGTGAACTAAACTGTAACAGAGGGTGAAAATCGAGTGAGTTAGGATCAAGAACGAGCAAAATCAGCCAAGAATCGAGAGAGAAATCGAGTGTCTACTCGCTTTGTGTTTTGGCGGTTTTGAGAAAAGTGATTTATGAAATGGGGTTGTGTCGATTTAACCTACTCGACAGACGGCAGTTGATCGACGGTCCTATAGGGGCGTCGATCGATGGTCTATTCGCTGACTCCGTTTTACTTAATAAATATGTAAATGCATAAATAAATTAATTAATGAAATATATATTATTAATATTTTTTATTTTAATCTGTGGCCTCCCACTCAGCGCTTGTTTAAAGTCATCAGCTTGATGAGAAATGGGTTTATCATTCGGGGTCAGGCACCTCCAGACGCATGGTCTGAGTGTGCGGAATTTCGGCTTCAGCCGAGTAATATTTCACTCTCTGCCCATTCACCATGAAATTTTCTCCTTTAACATTAAATAGGATGATTGCCCCACTAGTCCTAACTTCTTTAATGGTGAAGGGTCTAGACCAACGAAAACGTAGTTTCCTGGCAAATAGAGTTAAACGCAAGTTATACAGGAGTACTTGATCGTTCGGTTCGAAATGCCTAGAAATGATTTTCTTGTCGTGATAGTCTTTTGTTCTTTCCCTGCATAACTTTGATTTTTCATAGGCGTGATGCCTAATTTCGTCTAGCTCATTTAGCTGGATCAATCTCTTTTTTACAGCGGGTTTAGCATTAATATTTGTCTTTTTGATGGCCCATTCTATTTTATGTGTTATTTTTACCAAAGTAAGTGAAATGGGGTAGTTCCTAACGGTGTTTTAATTGTTTTTCGGTATGCCCAAAGCGCATCATCCAATTTTAGAGACCAATCCTTTCGGGTTGATCCTACCGTTTTTTCTTAGATATCTTTGATTTGACGGTTGGATACCTCTACTTGTCGGCTAGTCTGAGGATGATACGGTGTGGCTACTCGATGGTGAACTCCATGTTTCTTGAGTAGTTTTTTGAACACTCTGTTTATAAAGTGAGTACCTCCGTTGCTTATGACTACTCGAGGAACTAAGAAAGATGATGCTCTTAAAGAGTTTAACGACTACGGAAGCATCATTTTTCAGAGTCGCTATTGCCACGAACCATTTGGATACGTAGTCTACGACAACTAGAATGTATTTATTTCCGTGCGAAGAAGGGAAAGGGCCCATGAATTTGATGCCCCAGCAATCGAACACTTCAACTTCAAGTATGAAATTTTGTTCCATTTTGTTTCTTTTGCTAATTTTTCCTCTTCTTTGGCAGGGGTCGCATTTTGCTACGTAGGCTTGAGCATCTCGATACATAGTTGGCCACCAAAATCCTACTTGTAGAATTTTTGACACTGTCTTGAAACTGGCGAAATGTCCGGCATAATCGGATCCATGACAATGATACATAATTTCTAAAGTTTCGCTTTCGGAAACACATTGTCTGTATATGCCATCAGAGCAGTGTTTACAAAGATAGTGTTCATCCAAGTGATATCTCCGGATTTCTCTATAAAATTTATTTTTATGATATCCTTTGAAAAGTTCAGGTTCTACTTTGGCCGCAAGATAGTTAACTATATCTGCATACCAAGGTCTATCAGTGGTTCTCAGGGCACACACCCCCGGGAGAATCATTATTTTGGAACAAAAGATTACAACCGACGTTGATAACTATTGGATTATTTCATCTTCCCTGACAAATGTATTGTCGGTCGACGGAATATGGAGAGAATCGATCGATGTTTTGTGGTTGAAATCGTTCGATGGGCTTGGTACATTATTGATCGATTCCATTTCAAGTGCCGAACTGACTCTACCAACGAAAGTTGATTTTGCGAAGTAGACATTTTCTGTGGGTAAGAGTTCATCTATAGGGATGTCGTCATCCACTCTTATTCGTGATAGGTGATCTGCGAATCCATTTTTCATTCCTTTTTTGTCTTTTACTTCTATATCAAATTCTTGGAGAATTAGAATCCATCGTAAGAGTCTCAGCTTGGCGTCCTTTTTGTTCATTAAGTATTTCAATGCTACTTAATCAGTATGAACAACTACTTTTGAACCGACTAGATAGGAACTGAATTTCTCGAAGGCGAATACCACGGCTAGTAACTCTCTTTCTATTGTCGCATAATTGTGTTGTGCATCGTCAAGAGTTCTACTAGCGTAGTATATCGCATGCAGATTTTTTGTCCTTTTGCCTAAGTACCGCGTCCACATGGAAAACGCTGGCGTCGCACATAATTTCTAATGGTAGATCCCAGTCTGGTGCTTGGACAGTAGGGGCAGAAAGAGTGCTGATTTGATTTATTTAAAGTCGTCAAGACATTTAGGTGTAAAATCGAATTTCACCTCTTTGCATAGGAGCGCAGTGAGGGGTCGTGCAATTTTGCTAAAATCTTTTATGAAACTCCTATGGAATCCAGCATGTCCTAACAAGCTTCTAACATCCTTGACATTAGCGGGTGGTGGAAATCGAGTCATTAATTTAATCTTTGCCTCTCAATTCCAGCCGCTGAGACCTTGTGTCCCAAGTCAATTCCGCTGTTGACGATAAAGTGGTATTATTCCCAGTCCAAAACCAGATTTTTCTCTTCGCATCTAGCTAGTACCTTGCACAGGTTATCGATACATGTTATGAAATCTGGACGTATACTGAGAAATTGTCCATGAAAACTTCCATGAAATCCTCAATCATATCGGTGAATATCGACATCACGCATCTCTGGAAAGTTGCAGGGGCGTTACAGAGGCCGAAAGGCATCCTGCGATATGCGAACGTTCCATAGGGACAAGCTAAGGTGGTGTTTTCTTGATCATTTGGATGTATAGGAATTTAAAAAAATCTCGAATACCCGTCGAGAAAACAGTAGTATTCGTGGTTTGCGAGCTTTTCTAACTTCTGATCGATAAAGAGTAAACGGGAATGATCTTTTCGAGTGGCAGCATTCAGTTTCCTGTGATCGATACACATCCTATGTCCAGTGACAAATCTCATAGAGATCAATTCATCTTTGTCATTCTTTACCACCGTAATTTCGCCTTTCTTCGGAACAACATGAACCAGAGTAACCCAGTTGTTGTCCGAGATAGGGTAGATAACGCTTGCTTCTAGAAGTTTCATGATTTCCTTTTTGATAACTTCTTTTAGGTTGGTATTTAATATCCTCTTATGCTCGATGTATGATTTGGATTCATCATCAAGCTGCATTCTATGCATGCATAAATTGGGAGAGATTCCTGGAACGTCATCTAACGAATAGCCGAGAGCTTTGCGGTGTTTCCGCAATTTATTCAGCAACAATGCATGTTCTCCGCTACTCAAGTTTGCATTTATGATGACAAGATAGGAGTTCTCGTAGAGGAAAGCATACTTAAGACCAGCGTAAAATGGTTTAAGCTCGATTTAGGTGCTTTTGCTTTGCTCCAATCTTCGGTTGCGGTACGCTGTCAATCGATGGTTGTATCAGTGTGTCGATAGATGGGGGTGGATAGATCGAATAACTCACTACCGACAATGAAGACTTCCTCTGTGGCATCCATCAACCTTTTATACTCTTCATTCCGGTCATCGATCGCAAAGATGTCTACTTCAGGAGATATAATTTCTCTCTCGAGAGGATCCTTTGAGCACGTAACCATGAATGATTCTTATGCTAGGTCGGAGAGCTAATTGATATTGTAGGTTTGACCATCGATCAGAGGCTTCTTTATTATTTGTTCCATGTTAAATACCATCTGTATCTTCCTGGTGTTAAGACATATACGCCCTCCTCTTACGTCGATGATTGCTATGGCAGTGGCCAGGAAAGGTCTGCCTAAAATAATAGGGTTTCTGGGTTCGTGCTCATATTTAAGCACTATGTAATGTGCGGTGTATCGCAGTCATGAATGCGTACGGGAATGTCTTCAAGCACACCTTTAGGAATCCTATTGGATCTATCAGCTAAAACAAGAATGACCCTGGTAGGTTGAAACTGTGTTAACCCGAGGGTGACTGCAACTGAATAAGGCATCACGTTTACATTAGAGCCTAAATCGCAGAGGGATCTTTGGAATCTCTCATCGCTAATAGTGCAGTCCTGAACAAAACTACCGGGATCAAGGAGTTTTTCCTTGAATAATTTTGCTCAATTCTTTGGATACCATCATCATGCAGTGTTATGATTCATTGAATCCTCGCGATGCCGCATCTTTCACGTACTAGTTAATAGCAGACGAGATGTGAATGGCCTCGCTTAGAGGCATCTCAATGTTTAATTTATCAAACGCTTTCTTGCATATTGCTTTACATAGCTACTTCTTTTTCTCTTAGTGTTTTTTGGAGGAAAAGGGGTGGTTGCTTGATTCCTTGTTATAACCGTTGCGGTTGGTTCTGGATCAGAGTATCGTTCACTTCTTACTTCAGAGCGTCGATCAATTATAGGCTCGGAGTGTCGCTCGATTCTTGGTAATGAGGGCCATCGATTATGGATTCTGAGTATCGCTCGATTCTCGGTGACGAGACGCGATAGATGTTTTCTACTTCTGTGATCTTTTGTTTTTGGTTATTAAACTATTCCTCAAGATCATCAGTTACGACTAACTCTTAAATTTTGGGAGCAATCTCGGGGATTTGCTCGTTATTTGTGAGCGAGACGGGGTACGACTTTCCTATTCCATTTGTCGCGAAACTCGCGAATTCATCGATAGTGATGGTTTCTTTAATGCTTGGGGGGAGTTGTCTACCACTTCGCAGAGCTACGATATCGCAGTATCTCTTGGGGTTAGCCTCTGTTTTACCAGGTAAGAATCCGTCCTCTCTCCTGATAGATATAACATTACTTGCCACTTGGTTTTCGATCCTCTTAATGTGTTTGCTCAGAGTTTTGAAATTTTCCATCATCTCCGAGTATATCAGTTCTAACTTCTCATTGAGGTCAGCGGCTATTCTACGGTTTCCAATGAAGACTTGATTCATCTCTGACTTTGAACTTCTTTCGTGTCTGTCCACAGCGGTATCGTAGTTGCTTGTGGATTGAGGGCTCCTCCCTTTCGGTGTCTCTCCTCTCGAAAGTCTTACCTAAAGCTATGTTTTCTATCAGATTTTTAGCACTTGCGGGGTTTCGGGTACCGAAGTTCCCCTCGCTGGCTGTATCAAGAAAATTTTTATAGTCTAGGTTTTGTCCTCTATAGAAGGTGTTGACGACTTGGGGTTCTGAGAATCCATGGTGAGGACACGAAAGAATCTCGCCCAGGAGTTTTTAAAAGATTTGCGGCTACCTTGAATGAATGTGGATATATCTCTTCTCGCTCCCTAGTATCTCTCCTCGTTAAAGAAGTGATTGATGAAGGCGCTTCTAATATCTTCCCAACAAGTCAGGGATCCTGGTGGTTGCTGTTTCAGCCACCTCCAGGCGTCACCTTCAAGGGAGACGTTCAACTGCAACTATTGAAATTGCAGTTCACCATGTCTTCTAGCATCTCGATGTGATCATTCGGGTGTTCAGTAGGAAGACCACTGAACTGATTTTTTCTTGCCATAATTAGGAAATCGATATCAAGCTCAGAGCTTCATGTATGGTTGTCCGTTAATCAATTTTCATACCAATTGGAATAGGTTCTGTTGTGGCTTATGTAATAGATTATTGGCAATTCATGATTTATCTTATTCTTTGGAGATTTAGTGATTTGATCAGGATTGCAGCCCCCTGTTATTTAATAAGTTGGCTTGCTTCGTTGCTTTTATTGTTCATTGGTTCTATAAACACTATATTCTTATTTTCCAAATCAGTATAGGTGTACTTACCTGCTTCCGGTTGATCGGTATCGATCGATGGCGTTGGAAGGGTGTCACCCGACAGTAGTGTACTCACGTCGATCGCCTCCAGATGCTCTTCGTTGATCGATCCTTGTTGTCCCGAATCAGTGAAAGAATCATGTAGCAAACAGTAAAGTAAAAGTGCCTATGTTAGAGGATCAGTGAAAGAATAATGTAGCAAACAATAAAGTAAAAGTCTAGACAATATTCTAAACAAAATCTAATGGTAATAAAAAGAGTCCCCAGCAATAGTGACAAATTAGATGTGGGGTTTTATATCACTCTCAAATTAGCCCTATTCCTACTTTTACTCTCTCAAATAAGAGATTCAGTGTAGTACTTAAGGATCGAATCCACAAAGACTCTAGGAATGCAAAATAGATTTATTGCTGTCGAATTAAAGCTAGATAAATGATAATAATAGTAAACAAGTGATTTCAAGATTGATTTGGTTTGTGAAGGTTAAATTAAAGGTTTAAACTTAGGTTGAATTCTCAGGTAAGGTTAGGCAATGTAGATTAATAGATTGCTAGAGTTGTAATTAAGTACCGTTCTCAAACTCAAATCTCAGGATTTAGGAGATCACTCTAGCGCATCTCAGTTGAGTATCGATCGATGTCCATTTAGTGGTATCGATCGATGCTCTTTCTAAACGGTACCGGTTTTCTGGTTTGATAGGTTTTCTAAACTTCTAATACAACTCTTGTTTGTTACTAGTTATTTAGATTGTTTAAGATAGGTTCAGGGCCATAACCAGGCTCCCGCTTGCGCTATGGAACCCAAACTTCTAAGATTGAGGTGATCAAATTCAACTTAGCATTAAGAGCAACGTAAACAAAGAACCAAGAAGATTACCCTAACAATTCTATAAAATCAACAAGACATTATTACCATTGAAGAACCCTAAATCTAACAATGAATTACTCAGACATAGCAATAAAGAACATGATCAAAGTCTGAATAAATTGCATTAAATAATTTGAGTGAAGAGATAAGGAGTTCAAGATCATCTTTGTAATAATGATCAGATCTCTCTCTCTCCATTAGGTGTAGCAAGGTATTTCCAACTCTTAGAACTAATTCTCTAGCGGCCTCCTAAACTAAGATAGAAAACCTTAATAAATAGTTTATATTTCGGCCAGGACTTGTCTTGCAAATGGTTGAACTTCTGGGTAAAACTTGTAATTTCTCATGTCTTCATAAATCTCGCAGCCGAATTGGCCGTCGATCGACGCACAATGTATGACGTCGATCGACGCTTCATGAATAAACTGGTTCCGACTCTGAGTTTCTGGCTGGGCATCCTAAATGCTCCAAAATAGCCCAAAAGCTCCAATTGCTTCCAATGAGTACCTAGACCTATATATACTTTATATGATGCGCCCCTAGGATGCTGTTTGGTTGATGGGAATGGATAGATCCTTGCAAGAAGGAATCAGAGACTCAAGTTCTTCAAGGTTGTGGATCGATTGGTGACACAAGAGGGATGATAAGATCTCTTGATACTCCTAGATGAATTACTCGGATATAACACACCAAGCCAACACCCTTAGGTTCCTGGATACTACACACCAGAAGAAACTCGACAACTTGTCTTAGAGAGAGAGCCGTCAAGGAGAAAGATAACTCGTTGATTAAAGGATGGATCCTTACAATATGGTTTAGAGACTCGTTTAAATAAGGAGAAACCAGAGAACATGCTCTCTAGGGTTTCGGAAATAAGTAAAAAGGAAACTATAGTTTAAGTTTAACATAAGCTTTTAAATGAAATAAAATGTAAACTTCTTTAGCCTTGGACCGAGATAGGGCCTAAGTGATGTGAAGACAAGTTGTGGCCTCGTTAAAAACCTTCCTCCGGAAAACCTCGTGGGACAAAACCAAAAGCAAGGAAAAGAGCACGCACCCCATGTCTTGCCTAGACACTAACTCAGCTTGATGTAGAGATGGCTTGAATGGTGATCAAGACATCTCGGATCAGACCTTGTCCAAGACTTTCTTGTTGTGGATGTGAAGTGAGTAATCCAACAACATTCTCTTTAAGCTTCTTGACTCTGGAACGAGTCATGGGACCTTCAAGAATGGCTAGAGCATCATCACCAAGCTGCTGGTGCAATGTGGCTTCATGTGGCTCATCTAGACTCTCCTTGTTCTCCTTAGTGATCCGGTCCATGATCACATCATCCCCTCCCTCTTGAAAAGGATTTGTCCTCAAATCAGGTTCATCTACAGCAAAAGGAGCCAAGTCAGTGACATTGAAGCTATTAGATACATCATACTTACCTTGGAGATCAAGTTTTAAGGCATTGTCATTGATCTTGTGGATGATCTCCAAGAGTCCATCAACCCTTGGCATCAGTTTGGACTTCCTCTCGTTGGGGAACCTATCCTTCCTCAGGTGCAACCAAACTTGGTCACCTACTTCAAAGGTTCTCACACGTCTCCCCCTTGTTGGCTTGCTTCTCATAAAGCTTGGTTTTCTGCTCAATGTTTTGTCTAGCCTTCTCATGGATCCGTTGGACCATCTTTGATTTCTTCTTGCCATCTAGGCTGATCCTTTCACACTCAGGTAAAGGCATTAGATCCAAAGGAGAGGTGGGATTGAACCCATAAACAATCTCAAAAGGTGAATACTTAGAAGCAGAATGCATAACATGATTGTATGCAAATTCACAGTGTGGTAAGTATTCTTCCCATGTCCTTAAGTTCTTTTTAATGAATGCACGCAGGAGTGTTCCTAAGGTTCTATTAACCACTTCAGTTTGTCCATCAGTTTGTGGATGACAAGTAGTAGAAAACAACAGTTTAGTGCCTAGCTTAGACCAAAGTGTCTTTCAGAAGTAACTAAGAAACTTAGTGTCCCTATCAGAAACTATAGTTCTAGGCATGCCATGCAAACGAACAACTTCTTTAAAGAACAGGTTAGCAACATGCAATGCATCATCAGTCTTATGACATGCTATGAAATGTGCCATCTTAGAGAACATATCAACAACAACAAAGATCGAGTCCTTTCCAGTTCTAGTCCTAGGCAATCCAACAACAAAGTCCATGGAAATGTCATTCCAGGGATGGTGTGGAATGGGTAAAGGAGTATACAAACCCTGGGATTGGACTTGGGACTTGGCATGCTTGCAAGTAGCACACCTCCCACAGATTCTCTCCACATCTCTCTTCATATGCGGCCAATAGAAGTGATCCTGCAAAACTTTTAAGGTCTTGGCAATCCCAAAGTGTCCCATTAGACTGCCCCCATGGGATTCCCTGACAAAAAGATCTCTCAAAGAGCAGTTAGGCACACATAACCTATTGTCATAAAACAAGTAGCCTTCTTGTCTAAAGTAATGCCCTGCAGCAAACTTCTCACAAGAAGCATAAGCTTCCTTGAAATCATGGTCAGTATCATACATATCCTTTATCTGCTCAAAACCAAGTAACTTAGCATCTAAAGTGGTAAAGAGAACATACCTCCGAGATAGTGCATCAGCAACTATGTTATCCTTACATTGTTTATATTTGATCACGTATGGGAAGGTCTCAATGAACTCAACCCACCTTGCGTGTCTCTTGCTAAGCTTACTCTGCCCTTTTAGATACTTTAGGGACTCATGATCAGTGTGTATGACAAACTCCTTGGGCCACAAGTAATGTTGCCACGTTTGTAATGCCCTCACCAAGGCATAGAGTTCTTTGTCATAGGTTGCATAGTTGAGAGTGGCTCCTCCAAGCTTCTCACTGAAGTATGCTATAGGTTTCCTATCCTGCATCAACACAGCACCAATTCCAATTCCTGAGGCATCACATTCTATTTCAAACATTTTAGTAAAGTCAGGAAGCATAAGAAGAGGTGATTGAGTAAGCTTCTCTTTTAGGCTCTGGAAAGCCTTCTCTTGTGCTTCTCCCCACTTGAATCCAACATCCTTCTTTATCACTTCAGTCAAGGGAGCTGCAATGGTGCTAAAGTCTCTCACAAATCGCCTATAGAACCCAGCAAGCCCATGGAAACTCCTCATCGGCCAGTCCTTGATGGCTTTGATCTTCTCCTCATCGGCCTTAACTCCATTTGCACTCACAACAAAGCCTAGGAAAACCAAGTTATCCATGCAAAAGGTGCACTTCTTCAAGTTGGCATAAAGCTTCTCATTCCTTAAAACATTCAGGACAACCCTAAGATGTTCTAGATGTTCTTCTAAGTTCTTGCTATATACTAAGATGTCATCAAAGTAAACTACAACAGAAATGCCTATGAATGATCTAAGAACATGACTCATTAACCTCATGAATGTACTAGGTGCATTGGTTAATCCAAATGGCATAACTAACCACTCATATAATCCATGTTTAGTTTTGAATGCAGTTTTCCATTCATCTCCTTCTTTCATCCTAATCTGATGATAACCACTTTTTAAATCTATCTTAGAAAAGATGCAAGAACCATGCAATTCATCAAGCATATCATCAAGTCTAGGGATAGGATGGTGATACTTCACTGTGATGTTATTGATTGATCTACAATCAACACACATTCGCCATGTACCATCCTTCTTAGGCACTAGGAGTACTGGTACAGAAAATGGGCTCAAACTCTCGCGGATATAGCCCTTCTCCATGAGTTCCTCTACTTGTCTTTGCAACTCCTTGGTCTCAACGGGGTTGGTTCTGTATGCTGGACGGTTTGGAAGTGTAGATCCTGGAACAAAGTCTATCTGGTGCTCAATCCCTCTCAAAGGTGGTAAACCAATGGGATTGTCCTCTGGAAATACATCTTGAAACTCCTGCAAAAGGGAAACCATTTCACTCGGATACACCGGTGTAGAATCTGTTAAGTTCAAAAGAGTTTCTTTACACACAAGTAAGATAGCAGATTGTTTAGAGAGGAGAGTTCTTTTGATATCACCCATGTTAGCATAGAAGTTTGGCTGCTTAGTTCCAGCCGGTTTTAGATCAATCTCCTTCTTCTTTTGGAATTGAACATGATCTTGTTGAACTTCCTTAGGTGTCAAGGGAACCAGAGTGGTCTTGCGTCCCTTGAACTCAAAGGAGTGCTTGTTGGTGAAGCCATCATGGATAACTCGGCGATCGGATTGCCAAGGTCTTCCAAGAAGTATGTGACCAGCTTCCATAGGCAACACATCACACAAGACTTCATCTTCATATCTCCCAATGGCTAAGGGAATAAGAACTTAACTTTAAACATTCATGGTGCCATCTTCATTCAGCCATTGTAGCCGGTAAGGTTTGGGATGCTTCTGAACCTTCAATCCCAACTTCTTGACCATGGTTTCACTCGCAGCATTCACACAACTACCTCCATCAACAATGAGGCTGCACACTTTCCCTTGGACCAAGCACCGGGTGTAGAATAGGTTCTCACGTTGCTCTAGCTCCTCAGCCTTGGTTAGCAAGCTTAGAAGCCTTCTTGCTACTAAAAGCTTCCCCTGGACTGATCCTTCTTCATGTTCTTCTTCAGTGTCTTCTTGGTCAGACTCGGTGTTGTCATCTTCTGAGGCATACTCTCCATCTTCCGGCAAGATCATGACCCTCTTGTTGGTACATTCATTGGCATAATGACCTCTTCCTTGGCACTTGAAACACTTGACATCACGAGCTCTGGAACTAGAAGCTTCAACCTTGCCTTTGCCCTTGTCAAGAGCACTGCTTGGTTTGGTCTCTTCTCTTGGATAGGACTTGTGATCCTTCTGGAACGGTTTAGACTCCTTAGGGTAAGGTGACTTCTCTTCCTTGGTGTTGTGTAACCGGTTAGAGCCATAGTGGTTGCGTGAATGTCCCTTCCTCTTGAGGTGTTGCTCCACAAGAATAACCTTGTGTAGCATCTCTTCAAGCTCCGCATAATGTTGCATCTCAACATTGTCTTGTATCTCTCGGTTTAAGCCACATAGGAACCTTGACATGGTTGCTTCTCTATCTTCTGATATGCTAGCTCTTAGCATGAGCAACTCCATCTCCTGGTAATACTCCTCCACTGATCTTGAACCTTGGGTAAGCTTTCTAAGTCGGTGATGCAAGTCTCTGTGGTAGTGACTTGGAACAAACCTCTTGTGCATGATAGACTTCATCTCTGTCCAAGTCTCAACTGGTTCCTCTCCATTCCTTCTGCGAGTTGTGATGTACTGATCCCACCAACTTAGAGCATAGTCATAGAATTCAGTAGCAGTAATCTGAATCTTCTTGTGGTTTGTGTACTGCTTACACTGAAAGACTAACTCAATCTTCTTCTCCCACTCAAGGTAGGCATCCGGATCAGCTTTGCCATGGAATGGGGGTATCTTTATCTTCAAACCAGCAAGCTCATCTCCCTGGTTCATCCTTCTTTCTTGGACACGCCTATGTCTTCTTTGGCTTTGTCTTGAGGATGAACTGAGGTGTTCATACTCATTGTCAGTCTCCTCATAACCAGCATGCTCTTGGCGAGTTGCATGAGGTCTCTCTTCTCTCCTAGTCTCTCGGTTTGGAACTTGACTAGTAGCTCTTCTGACTTCTTCTCTGAGCTCTCTCCGGATGTCATTGAGGTTGGTCCTCATCATCTCGGTCATGGTTGCTACCATGTTCTGATTGAGTTGAGCCGACATAGCCTCCATGAGAATCTTGTTCTTCCTGACGAGTGCAGCTTCTTCTTCAGACTCGGATCCCATTGCTTCCTGCACAAAGGAGAAACAATATAACCAGTAAAAGGTTTCTAGGTAATAAGACAAGCAAAAAGGAAAAAGGATAAAACAAACCAAAGCTTCTTCTGCAAGACAAAAGTAAAAAGGATAATCGGCTACAAGGAAAAAGGAGATTAGGGTTTGCCGATTCAAGTAAAAAGGAATTTCTTCAAACCTTGTCTAAACTTTTCTAAGCTTGTCTAGCACCCTAAACAACCTTAATCTACTCGTGTTCAAGGTGATTAACAAGATTAACAGATGAAACAAAGTGATCTAAGAAGCAAAGAACTTAGGCGGCTAGAGTTTCTCTCTCTAGGGCTTTCTCGCAAGCAAAAAGGAAAAAGTTTAAATCCTTGTCTAAACTCTTATGAAACTCGAGCAGCCCTAAACAATTAGAACTACTGCTTAAACAAGATGATAGAGATGAAACACGGATGAAACAAAAATAACAAGAGAGAAAAACGAGTACTTCCCAACCAAAGTTGCTCTGATACCACTTGATGCGCCCCTAGGATGCTCTTTGGTTGATGGGAATGGATAGATCCTTGCAAGAAAGAATCAGAGACTCAAGTTCTTCAAGGTTTTGGATCGATTGGTGACACAAGAGGGATTATAAGATCTCTTGATACTCCTAGATGAATAACTCGGATATAACACACCAAGCAAACACCCTTAGGTTCCTGGATACTACACATCAGAAGAAACTCGACAACTTGTCTTAGAGAGAGCTGTCAAGGAGAAAGATAACTCGTTGATTAAAGGATGGATCCTTACAATAGGGTTTAGAGACCCGTTTAAATAAGGAGAAACCAGAGAACATGCTCTCTAGGGTTTCGGAAATAAGTAAAAAGGAAACTATAGTTTAAGTTTAACATAAGCTTTTAAATGAAATAAAATGTAAACTTCTTTAGCCTTGGATCGGGATAGGGCCTACGTGATGTGAAGACAAGTTGTGGCCTTGTTAAAAACCTTCCTCCGGAAAACCTCGTGGGAGAAAACCAAAAGAAAGGAAAAGAGCACGTACCCCATGTCTTGCCTAGACACTAACTCAGCTTGATGTAGAGATGGCTTGAATGGTGATCAAGACATCTCGGATCAGACCTTGTCCAAGAATTTCTTGTTGTGGATGTGAAGTGAGTAATCCAACAACATTCTCTTTAAGCTTCTTGACTCTGGAACGAGTCATGGGACCTTCAAGAATGGCTAGAGCATCATCACCAAGCTGCTGGTGCAATGTGGCTTCATGTGGCTCATCTAGACTCTCCTTGTTCTCCTTAGTGATCCGGTCCATGATCACATCACTATAACATAGTTTATACACACATAATAGACCCTAAATAGAGCCTATAACGTGTCCTAAAACTGGTAATAAATATGCTATATAACAATCTCAACCAAGTCTCTGACCAAGTGGTACAACAGTGCAAGGTCCTTCACCCTCAGTTTGTTTGGCTCCTTCTTGCACTACAGAGTGTTGGCAAGAACCTTGAGGATGTAGCGCAAGGTAGGGTAGTGAATGTCGTTCTGGGTAGCAGAAACTTGATTCTAAAGGTCTTGTAGCTATCAGTCCCCAAAAGGCAATCTGGCCAGGAAAGGCAGGGACGAGCAACCGAGGTTATCAATGTTCGGGAACCGGTAGATATCACAGAGCTCAAGAATCAGGATCCTACATCTAATGCCTCTAATGAAGAAGGTGGTATGGCCTTGGTATGGCTGTTTCTCCCTGCATCACTTGAAGGGGGCGTTGGTGGATGATAGATGATGAGGATGGTCTTCTCCTTCAAGTTGTGGAAGGCTCTAAGAATGTTTTGCTACTTCTGAGATACAGGATCACCCTTCTTGGTATCTAAGACGGATTACAGAAGATCACTCTTCCTTTGTGTGACATATGACACGTCCACAATCTGAACAAAGGAGACAAGTCTCCAGACTAATTTGGTTTTACATCAAAAGGCAGTTTTATTTGGAATATCGATTGAATGAGTACAAGAATGTGAAAGAGGCTTATAATTCCTAAACTAAATCTTTAATACTTAACCAGATTGGTTTACAACGTCCTAATCCAATTTAAGATTGGTTTACTACTCCTATTTCTATTAGAACTTGGTTTGCAAAACTGAAATTACAAATAAATAAAATAAACCAACAAGCTGGTTCTCCTCATTTTTCATGATGGCCCACTACTTTAACTGAGTATTGGAGTATCTCCTGATGAGCTTTGAATCCTCCATGTTATGTTGGCCCAGGTTTCAATCCTCCTTTTTGGCCGAAAAGGCCTTATTTCACCCTAATTATGGCATATTCCAGCACCTTCCTGAATTTTTTTCCTTGTTCTAAAGTCTCACATGGACGTGGAAACTGATTACCATAGCTCAAGTTAAGCTCAGGTACGTTGTTGATCATCATCCTCTTCAGACTCGTCCAAATTATGTCAGAGCCCCAACTTCCTCAGAAAGTCGATGTCGACGAACCTTGTGGGATCAATGGTAGTGCCCTTCCAGGCGTTGTAGTGCAGAGTGTGGAATTCATCCCAGTCATCAGATATCGGCCTATGAGTGCACTCTCTCGATGCTACAGAAATTCGAGAATCAGGATAATATTCTACGGTCCTTATCAATTCATCTTCTCTCTTTGGCCAAGGGTGGCGGAATGGAGGTCCTGATGGTGCACTGGAGCTCCCAACGTCGACACGTGCCTTGGTTCTACTGTTGTCCATCTGTAATTATCATCAAAGACAAGAATAAGCAAATGTCCGAAAATTGGGATGACCGTCGATCGATACTCCCTCACGGGTGTCGATCGATGGTCAGTCGCGGCATCTCAAGAATCATCAACTGTCAAATCGAACAAAAATCGTGCAAACCACAATCACGAGTAGTTGATAACCCCTAATCTAGTAATACAACACCCTAAACCGTTCTAAATTCCAAGCCAAACCCTAAAAGATTGGATTTTTCTTTTAAACCCTACAAATTCCCTAGTCTAAGAGTTTTCCAGAACATACCTTGATGATTTTTTTATTAAGTGAACTAAGCAGATAGAGGGTGAAAAATCGAGTGGGTTAGGGTCAAGAACGGGAAAATTGGCAAAAAAATAGAGAGAGAAATCGGAAATTGAAATTGCACTTGTTTTTGGCGGTCATGAAAATTTTTATGAAAAAAGGATTGTGTTGAGCTTATAGGGGCTTGACACTCCAGTATTGATGGTGTAGATCGTGTCCACTTTTCACTTTAAAATCATATAAATATATTATAATTTTTATTATTATTATTATTGTTAGGTATTTACATGTGGGTTGCCTCCCACTTAGCGTCATTTAAGTTCATTAGCTTGACAGAACGCCATATCAATCGGGAGTTGGTATACCTTTACGCACGGTATAAGAGCGCGGGAATTCCACTTTTGCAAAGCAGTGCTTCAATCTTTGTCCATTTACTGTGTACTCTTCGTTTTTCGAGTTTATGAATACGATAGCTCCATATGGTGTGACTTCTTTGATAGTGAAGGGTCATGACCAACGAGAACGTCAGTTCCCTTGAAATAACGTTAAACATGAGTTGTTCAGAATTACCTGGTCATAATGTTCGAAATGCCTTGATATGATTTTCTATCATTATAAGCTTTCGTTCTTTTCTTGTACAATTTTGAGTTCTCATTAGCGTGATATCTGATCTCTTCTAACTCATTAAGTTGTATTAGCCTCCTTTCTACAGTTGGTTTTGCATCAAAAATTTTCTTCTTTGTCGTCCAAGCCGCTTTGTATTCTATTTCTACCAGTAGATGACATGCTTTCCCATAAAGTAAATGAAATGGGGTAGTTCCAAGTGGTGTTTTAAGCGCAGTCCGGTAAGCCCAAAGCGCGTCATCCAACCTTGTAGACCAATCCTTACGGGTCGATCCTACCGTTTTTCTAAGATTTTTTTGATCTGCGAGTTAGAAAATTCTACTTGTCCGCTAGTTTGAGGATAGTAAGGTGTAGCAAATCGGTGGTGGACTATGTGTTTCTTGAGAAGTTTTTCAAATACTCTATTGATAAAGTGAGTACCTTCGTCACTTATAACTATTTGTGGGCTACGAATCTAGGAAATATGATGTTTTTGAAAAGCTTAACGACTACAGAAGCATCATGTTTCGGGGTTACTATAGCTTCAACCAATTCGATACATAGTCCACCGTAACTAAAATGTATTTATTTCCGTTAGAAGAAGGAAAAGGTCAGATAAACTATATACCCAAAAAAATCAAACACTTCTACATAAAGTACGAAGTTTTTCTCCATTTCATGTCTTTTGCTGATTTTTCCTCTTCTTTGGCAAGGGTCACACTGTGCTATGTATACTTGAGCATTTTTAAACATAGTCGGCCACCAAAAGCCTGCCTGGAGAATCTTTAATACTATCTTGAAACTAGAAAAATGCCCAGCATTATATGATCCATGACAGTGATGTAGAATATATGGGACTTCAATTTCCGCAACACTTCGTCTTTATATGCCGTCTGAACAGTGTTTATAGAGGTAAGGTTCGTCCAAATAATATCTTCGGATTTCCTTAGGGATTTCTTTTTGTGATATTCATTTAAGACTTTTGGTTCTATGTCAGCCGCATAATAGATGTCGGCATACCATGGTCTATCATTTAAAGTTTTGTTTAGCGACTTAAACTTTGTTCTCTGGGAGAAGCTTGGTTGTATTGCGTGCAAGCAACTTTGACTGTAATTTCGCTTATAAGCTCATTGTTTTCCGTTTCTACGTTTGCCTCCTCTATGGCATTGATCACGGTTTTGTTAGGAACGTCGATTGATGTTTCTTAAGATGCTAGACGTACATTTCGATAAATGTTGAGTCAGCTTGGTAGAATTTGTTTTTGGTGGTTAGAAAATCGTTGATAGGAACGTCATCTTCCACTCTTATTCTCGAGAGGTGGTCTGCAACTCTGTTTTCCACTCCTTTCTTATCCTAGACTTCTATGTCAAATTCTTATAAGAATAGAATCCATCTTAAAAGTTGCGGCTTAGGATCTTTCTTTGGCATTACGTACTTCAAAGCAGCGTGGTCGTGTGGACAACTAATTTTGAGTCAACTAGATAGGAACGAAATTTTCAAAAGCAAACACCACAGCCAAAAACTCTTTTTCCATTGTTGCATAATTCCTCTGTGCATCATCGAGAGTTCTACTGGCGTAGTAGATGGCGTGTAGTTTTTTATCCGTTTTCTGCCCAGGTAATGTGCCTACTACAAAATCACTAGCGTCGCATATTATTTCAAAAGGAAAATCCCAGTCTGGTGCTTGTACAATTGGGGCGGTAACGAGGGCTGATTTGGTTTCCTTGAAAGCCTTCAGCCATTTGGGTGAGGAATCGAATTTGACTTCTTTGCATAGGAGGGTTGTAAGGGGTCTAGCTGTTTTGCTGAAATCTTTGTTGAATCTCCTATAAAATTCTGCTTTCCTAAAAAACTTCTAATGTGTTTTACGTTTGTGGATGGTGGCAACCATGTCATCACTTCGACTTTGTCTCTATCCACCTCTATACCGGCTGCTGAAACTTTGGGTCCTAAAACAATTCTGCTGTTAACCATGAAATGAAACTTTTCCCAATTAAGAACTAGGATTTACTCCTCACATCTGGTTAACACTTTGCAGAGATTGTAAAGGCATGTTTTGAAATCTGGTCTGTACAGGGAGAAATAGTCCATTAAAACTTTCAAGAAATCTTAGATCATGTATGTAAAAATAGACATATGCAGATGTGGAAGGTCGTGGGAGCGTTACAAAGGCGAAAGGGCATTCTGTGATATGCAAATGTTCCATATGAACATGTAAACGTAGTCTTCTCTTGGCCATCTAGGTGAATAGGTATCTGAAATAATCCTGATAACCCATCGAGGAAAGAGTAGTATTGAGGGCTAGCGAGCCTTTCTAACATCTGATCTATAAAAGGTAAGGGGAAATGATCCTTTCTGGTGGCAGCATTCCGTTTCCTGTAATCGATACACATTATGTGTCCAGTTACAACTCTCATTGGGATTAAATTATATTTGTCTTTTTCACCATCTTGATTTCTCCTTTCATAGGAACTACATGCACCGAACTAACCTAGTTGCTATCTGAAATTGGGTATATGACACCTTCTTACAGAAGTTTCATAATTTCCATTTTTTACTACGTTCTTCAAGTTAGGATTTAGTCTCCTCTTAATGATTTCGATTCGTCATCCAGATTTATCATATGCATACATAAGTCTGGTGAAATTCCTGGAATGTCATCGAGGGAGTATCCAATAGCTTTCCGATACTAACTCAGCTTACTCAGCCATAAGGCGAGTTTCCCACCACTCAAGTTGGCGTTGACAATAACAGGATAAGAATTATCATAGAGGAAACCATATTTAAGTCCAGCTAGAAGTTGTTTAAACTAGACTTTTGGGGCTTTTTCTGAAATCCAATAATCTCATGCGGAAAGGTACCGATCGATGGTCGCCTCTGGGTATCGATCGATGGTTGACGAACATTCATCATCATTAATGTCAACATTCATTAGTTCCTTGCTTGCGTTTATTTATCTCACACATTCATCCAATCGGTCGTTCAATGCGAAAACATCTCCTTAAGGGCCATTAGGAGCTATGCCTGAGGGATTTTCAGAACACATCTCCATAAATGACTGGTCGTCTATTACAAAGAGGTGATCTGTCTAGTAGGCATGATCATTGATCAAAGTTTTCTTGATTATTTTCTCCATTTCAAAAAAAACATTGTTAGATTTCCTATGTTTAGACATATACGTCCTTCCAGCTGAGGCCAGGAATGGTCGACCTAGTATAAGGGGGTCTTTTGGTTTTTGACCGTATTCTAACACGATTAAGTCTGTAGGTATACGACACTCATTCATTTGTATAGGCATGTCTTCAAGGATACCTTCCGGAGTCCTAGTGGATCTATCAGCTAAAATGAGGGTTATCCTTGTGGGTTTGAACTTATTGAACCCGAGGGAAATTGCTACGGAATAAGGCATTAGATTTACACTAGAGCCTAACTAAAAGAGATATCTGGAGTCTTTCATTGTGGATGATGCAAGCTAGAACAAAACTACCAGGGTCTAGGATTTTGATCTGAGTTTCTCCTCCGATAACAGAACTTACTTTTTCAGAAACCATCATGACGATGTGTTCATTTTTTTTTGAAAACCTAGCGACATCGAATCTTTGACGTATTTTTTATTAGCGACGAAATCTGCATGGCATCGCTGAGTGGCATTTCAATGATTACCTTATCGAATATGGCTCTATCTAATTCTCGCTTCGTTTTCATTTTATTTGGAAGAAAAGGGGTTATAACCTCGTTGACTCTAGTTTTTGCTGGTTTGGTAGATTTTGACTATTCAGGATCAAGTGGGCTGGATTGTCGATCAAAGTTCTGTTTATGATATCAATCAATGTTTTATCACCTCTTATTTTGGTCTAATCATCGCTTAAGTTGACTGGCGATTCTCCTAATCCTTCTGTTTGGTCATATTCCTCTGCTTCTGGAAAAACGCCATCTTCAGTCTCAAGTGATATTGGTTGCAGGTCTTCTTTCCCATCTTTCGTGACTTCAACGAATTCATCCATTTTAATGCCTTCCTTCGTCCTTTCGTTAAGTTGTTTTCTGCTTCTCAACATAATGGTGCTGGTTTGGTGTCTAGGATTAGTGTCAGGCCTTCCAGGTAGAAATCCTTCTTCTCTCCTTATAGATGCAGCGTTGTGTACGACTTGGATGCCAATCTTCTTGATTTGTTCACTCAGGGCTTTGAATTTATCCATTAATTCAGAGTCTATTTAATCTAATTTGTCGTTGACATCAGCGGCTACCTTAACATTTCATGTAAAAACGTGATTCATTTTCGACTTCGTACTTCTTTCTCGCGTCTTTACAGTTAAGTCGTAGTTGCTAGTGATGCTACTACTATTTAGTAGGAATGGCCGGTCCTTGAAGCTCATCACATCGGTGAATTCTTGTTTGGTAGGGGTTCCTCCATTCTCGCCATATGCCTGAGATCGATCCCGTCTACCTAGAAGAGCAGCTACCGATGATAAATGTGTTTTAACTTCAATTAAGTGTCTCTGCTTTGCGGACATTATTTCTTCAATCTCTTCAGTGTCGAATCTCTCGAAGGGTTTTCCTAAAGCTATGTTTTCGATTAACCTTTTAGCATCTTCAGGGTTTCTAGTACTGAAACATTCTTTGCTAGCCGTGTCAAGCGTGGTTTGATAATTTAGTTTCAACCCTCTATAAAGGTGTTGATGAGTTGGGGTTCCGAGAAGCCATGATGTGGACATTCTGATGGTACTCCTTACACCGTGCCCAAGATTTTTGGAAAGGTTCGTGTATCCCATGAGTGAAAGTAGATACCATGAAGGTGCTCCTATCGTTTTTCCAGCAAGTCAGGGACCCTGGAGGTAATTGATTCAACCAGCTCCTGGCGTTCAAGAAATAGAGTAAAGAAATAGGGAGTTCAAGATCTTCTTTGTAAATGATAGATATGTATCTCTTTCCAATCCTAGCTCTCTCTCTCTATGGATTAACAATGGTGTTTTGTTGTAAAAAGGTGTGTAAATGACTTTGGGTTACAAAACTAATAAAAACCCTATAAATAGTGTAAAATGCGGCCAATGACTTGTCTTGCAAATATAGGAACTTCTGGCTAAGATTTGTAGTTTCTTCAAATCATCATAAAACCCTAGGCGGCTACACCATCTATCGACTACCTTGAATCGGCGTCATTCAATGGTAAATGATAAAAATAGTTTCTGACTTCTGGTTTTCAAGAGGGCTTCTTCAAAGCTCTAAAATGATCCAAAAACTTCAAGTTCGTCCATTGAGTACATTGGCCTGTAAATACTTTAAAATAACTACAAATGCATATAAAATACTCTAAAAGCATATATATATATATATATTAATATATATCATCCGTAAAAACATGTAAAATCCATGACATATCAGAAGGACCAGTGATGTTGGTGTAGTATTAGTGTCTTATGCAAAGGAGTATGTATTGTAATATGTATTAGATTGTAAAGTGTTGCACCTTATATATGTTTGATATTATATTAACCTAAGTATTATATGAATAATAAGGGTTTGTGAAAATTCTTGGGTTTCATATGATATTAATCCTAGTCCGGGACGAACTAACGGTTCAAACTCGAATTGCAAAGCCTTAACTCAAAAAAACTAGGAAACCCATTCTAGCTCAGACATTTGACTTGGGATTTCGGAATGATCTGGAAACTTTGGGTTGAATGTTTGGACACATGTAGTAGCACCTTCGGTTTGATTACAAAAAAATAGTTTGTTGTGCATGTTCTTGTTTGTTTGTTGCACGACAAACCAAAATTATTTTTGACTTACTCCAAATCGTGGGTGTTATGCTAGATGTTTCTAAGTAGTCAAGATAAATTCGTTGATTGTATCCTTCGCAACAAGACGAGACTTGTATCGATTGATAGTTCCATAGGGATTGTGTTTTGTTGTAAAGATCCATCGACATTTAACAAGTGTTACATTGGGTGGTGAAGGAACAAAATCCCAACTGTGGTTTTCAATTTGTGCATTGATTTCTGAAGTTTCCGCCTTCCGCCAATATTCATCTTGAATAATCATATAATTGGTTTGTCGTTCATTGTTTGAGACTAAGGTTATTGCAAGGAGATATTTTGTGTTTGGTTTCGTGTTTCCAGTTTTACCTATAGATTGTTCATAGGATGAGTATTTTTGGGATTTATTTATGTGTGGGATTCAGGTTAAGTAGGAGAAGAGGAGGTTGAAGATGAAGAATCAGAGGCTTGGTTGGGATGTTTTGAGAATATTTGGGTTTTTATGATGGTTGTGGTGTTTGGGATATAGAGTTGTGGGTTATGACCCATTTTCTTGTGGAGCAGTTGGCTTAGATAGGGGGAAACAGAAGGAGATACTGATTTTAAGGGCATACATGCGCTTGTGGAAAGGTTGCCGACAGATGGGCGAAGATGATGACGATGTTGGTTGAGTATCTGAGAAATGGCATTGCTTGCGAGAAGACTCTTGTTGCTGATAATGGGATGGATGAGTTACTCGGCCAGATCTTGAAGATGTATTCTCAGACAAAGTTGTTGTGCTTGAGACAAGCAGATGAAGAGAATATGATATATTGACAAATGAGTGCACCATATATGAGTCTGTCTTGCCGTTACTAAATAATAAATACAGGATTAATAGAAGTTTGATTGTCTCTCGCTCCACATGAGGTAATTTCTAGAGGTTAGCCTAGAGACACTTGACATGCTGATGGTGAGATGGGTTTTTGTACTAGGTGAGGATATTTTTGTGACAATTGTGGGTGCAGTGTTGTCGGAGGAACTCATCGTGTGTCTTTTTTTTTTTAATACCTAGTGGTTTGGGGACAAATCTCGTAATCCCCTTAGACCCAAAATCACTTCATGTGATATTAGTTCGTCCTAATGGTCTCTCGAACTGGGGATCTCTAACACAATTATCAGAATTCTTTCTAAGATGTGGGTATATATACAAGGAGGTAGCTAGGGTGTACGTAGGGTAGTACAAGTTAATGAGAATATATTGGTTAATTTAAATGGGTAGATGCTAACAATAATGATTGATACGAATGTATGATTGGTCATTAATATGATGAACTTTGAGTCTTAAATTATTTGAACAATAAAGATCCACTTCATGAGATGAGATGATGTTCTTCGTATAAATGCTACGACTTAGAAATATTTGGTCTACCAGAACATTCTAGCGCAATCTCAAAAAGATCAGCATCGGATTCTTCGTCATAGTCCAGCTTACGTCTATGGCTTTGTCCCACAATTGTCCTCTCGCTTGCAATCACCTCACTATTTCCTCTGTTGATGAAGAAGTTTCTTAAATACTGGGAATCTAATCTCCCAATGGAAAACAATTCTTTGCTGTCTTCGAGCCCGGCCACAACACTATCACATGGGTTGGGTGTGCGTTGCAGATTTGCTGGGCCATAATAAAATGGAGATTGCCCCAAGTTAACAAGAACAGTGGCCTCTGTATTGGAAGCAAGAATGGGGTAGAGAGGTGTCCCAAATTCGTCTGCCTTACAGTTAATGACGTGAGCCAAGTTTGAGTTAACTGTAAAGTAAACCTTCTTCTTTCTCGGGTCATAACCACATCCAACAACCTTTTTTTCTTTCGCCCACTCATGTTTCTCGGATTCACAAACCAACTTCATTCCTGACATAAACAGAGAGTAATGTATCCATATAAGATCATTAGAATAAGAGAATGCATGTGTAAGAACAAAATCAACGTCACTGAGTAAATGTTAATCTAAGCAACTTTATATTTAAATTGACAGTCTAAAATAATTAGAAATATTATAGCAAAACTAAGTATGGAAATTAATGGAATATATGACGTCTTTTTAACTACAAAATATAAATGGATTTGATTACCTTACATATGTCCTATATTTTAATCAGATTACTTGATTATGACCCGCGGTTTCATAGCATGGGATTATATTTGGTTAAAAATATTTTAAAAATAAAAAAACATCTATTTATAAATTATGTAGTTTTAAATTTTTCATACATAATTTCTATTGAAATTTTATAAATACGTTGTTTAATAGTTTTTAGATAGACTAAGTTTAAAGATTCGAAGAGAAATGTGACCAATTATACAATTTAAATACTTAAAATCTAGAGGGAAAATAATTTATTAACAATTGTTTTTTCAGTTTTAATGCCACAATATCAATATAAAATTGGTAAATAGAAACTAAAATCTTATTTGAAGTGTTATATATATTCTTTGTTTGAGATTATGATAATTGATTTTCAAGACAAATACAAAATATATTCATAGTTTTTTTGGCAGAATATATATTCATAGTTATGTTTAGTTCTAACATGTCTTAAAATGTCTTGCAGTTGTTTAAATTTTGTTAAAACAAAAAAAAAGTGTGATTAGTCCATTTTTAAACTCTTTAGTAGAAATTTACTTTAAATTAGAATTAATTAATAAATTCGTTTAAGTTATTTATATTTAATTAAGAGAAATAATTAATCTTTTGTGTATCTGATTTAATAATCCGCAAACTACAATTGTGAAAACATAAATCATATCCGACAAACTAAAAAGGTAGATATTATAAATATTAATTAAATTTAAATATTTTATTTATATGAAGTATATATATAGTGAATATAGTATTGCTTTTAAATTTTTAAATTTTTAAATGTTTATTAAATAAATTAAAATTAGTACTATATTTTAAGAATGAAAATGTATTGAAAAATTCAAAACTTTGTGTTATTTTATGCGTATAGAAAATTAATTTAATTTTCTAATTTATAAATGAAAAATATATTAAAACTAATTTATTCTATTTATTAATTTATGTGATAATTTAATTATGGTTATGGAAACTTTATTTTATTTTATTGCAATCCTATTTAAATTATATTAACTATGATGATAGTTTAATAGTAATGAAAAAAAAAGAAATGGATTATTTGAAAGTTTATAAATTTTTATCATAAAAGATATTGAAATTTAATATTCATAGGTACCAGAGTACTTTTAATTATTTATTTTAGAAATATTAAAGTATTTTTGTGACCATATTATATTAACTGATTTGTTTCAATTTAATTAAATCATCCATATTAATCTAAATTTAAAATTTGAGTCCTTGTCTGTAAAAACGTAAAAATAATGGTTACTGAATATTTGATAGGTTAATTATAAAACTAAAGACATCAATTAAAGAACTAAATATTCTAGATAGAAGAATTGGTTGTAACTCGAAAAGATAAGTAATTAAATAATATGGATTCCACACATTGATGAGTGATCTTGATGTGAGTTGGTTAAATATATTAGTTGTAAAATTTAGCATTACTTGTAATGTATTACTCGTTTATTTCAGTTCAAATATATTTTGTAACCAACGACTATTGTATGTGTGTGAAATAAGTGGATCCCAAATTTTTTTTGGAATTAAAAGGGAATCTACAATATATTTCTATTATTAATTGCTAGTTATTTATAGAATAGTTAGGTCAAGTGGCAAAAAAAAGTATTATGGAATTGGGGCAAAAACTAGTAAGATTCTGTTTTAATAATGTTGATATTTATATTTGGTAAAATTCAAGTTATTTAGGTATAACCATTATATAAGAAATTAAATCATGAAATAAATCTCATGGACAAGAATTTTTAAAATTTATATAAAATATTCTTCTAACTAAATAAAAACATCCCATCTTTTTAATAAAATTAAGATCAAACTTTAAATATTCACACAACTATGGTACAAACAAATATTTTTACATTTCTAAAAAACAAATATATTTAGAGAATATAAATAATATTATTTACACAAACTTTTATAATGAAAACATATAATTATTTTCCAAATTTTAATGTTGTCAAAAGAAACTAATCATGTCCTTTAAATTATAATTAATATATTTGTTTTATAATTTTCATTTAGGTATTATTATTATTATAAGTATAAGTATAAGTAATCATTCTATATATATTTATATGTTTGAATACTCATTCGATTCTTAGAGCTGGTCTGAATTGGTAACAATTTCGGATATACCAATTTTAAAATACGTTCAAGTATATATGCCAGGTCTAATCAAGTTTAAGGCCCTAAATTTCTCAGATAGGTTTCAGGTTTATTTTTCGAATACGAATATTACTACCTAATTATATTAATAAGTCAAATTGCTAATAAATATGAAAAAATATATCCTGATTTTATCCAAACCTAGTTACATAATATAAAAATATAGCACCTATAGGTTCATATCATTCTAAAAATTGATTACATATTCCCCATGTTCGGGAACACGCTAGCCACTAGTCGGACGACAAGATTGGGTCTAGCGCCTAGAGAAAAAATCGCGGATTAAACGGGAATTATGCGGGGCAAAATTTTTAGATTATTTGACCTGTTACAAAATATATTTGTAGCATCCCCAAATCTGGATAAGGCCTTCGGGCACGGCCATGGTGCGGGGGAATGCACTGGTCAGGTCATGTGACCTAAGGACAAGCGAACCATGGTTGGGAGGGATTGTTAAATGCATCAGTATGCTGAGACTTGACCAGGATTGAATAGAGATAAGTAAATAAGGACCGGATGAGTGTTAAGGCAGCTGGTGAGTAAAGGGAAGTAGCTCAATCAGCTAGGGCAAGCTTAGGGTAAGCCTACAACAACAGCTTCCACCGGAGCACAGGGATGTCGCCATATGAAGCTTTATATGGACGACCATGCAGGACACCAGTATGCTGGACCCAAGTGGGGGAGCGTAGCATGATTGGACCTGAGATAGTGGAGGAGACAACTGAGAAAATCAAGTTCATCCAGGACCGGATGAAGGCAGCTCAGGATCGACAAAAACACTATGCTGATAAGCCTAGGAAAGATCTTGAGTTTGAAATTGGTGATATGGTCTACCTGAAGATGATTACTTTCAAAGGTAGAGTAAGAATCTCCGGTAGGAGAAAGTTGGATCCAAGGTACTTAGGTCCCTTCCGGATCAGTGAGAGGATTGGGGAAGTGGCCTACAAGTTGGAACTACCATCAGCAATGGATGCGTTCCACAATGTGTTCCATGTGTCCTAACTTCGGAAGTGTTTGTCAGACCAAGATGTTTACATTCCTCAGATTCCAGCAGACCTTGGGACGAACCTAAACTTAGAGACAAGGCCAATTCGAATCGTGGACAGGATGGAGAAAGCAACTAGGAATAAGGTGGTCCAAATGGTTAAGGTAATCTGGGAATGTAATGGACGTGAGGAAACAACTTGGGAAACTGAAGCCAAAATGAGGGCTGAATTTCCTAAGTGGTTTGAGCAATATGAAACCAGAGATGTACTTGTTCTGGATTCGAGGACGAATCCAATTCAAGTGGGGGAGACTTGTAGCATCCCCAAATCTGGATAAGGACTTCGGGCATGGCCATGGTGCGGGGGAATGCACTGGTCAGGTCATGTGACCTAAGGACAAGCGTACCATGGTTGGGAGGGATGGTTAAGTGCATCAGTATGCTGAGACTTGACCAGGATTGAATAGAGATAAGTAAATAAGGACCGGATGAGTGTTAAGGCAGCTTGTGAGTAAAGGGAAGTAGCTCAATCAGCTAGGGCAAGCTCAGGGTAAGCCTACACTAAGCTTAAGTCAGCTCCCATAGGTGGATCACAAGCTTAACCAGCTGGGGCAAGCTTGGAGCAGCTCCCACTAGCTTGGGGCAGCTCCAGCAGTTAGATTCTTAGCTCCATCAGCTGGTACGAGCTCAGGGTAGCTCACACTAGCTTAGGTCAGCTCCAGAAGCTGGACCACTAGCTCACTCAGCTGGAGTAGCTGGCATTCAGCTCAACTCAGCTGGGTGGAGTGTTATGATCCGGGCCAGTGTGGTCGGGTCATGGGCGGTTGTGGTCTGGTTGGTTGTGGTTCGATCACAAAGGGCCCATGGGTCAAGGGCTGATCATGCTGCGTATTTGGGAAAACAGGCCAGACATCAGGATATGGATGTGGGCTTATGTTTCGTCCAGCCCAAAAGAAAGAAGGGGCAGTTCCAGGCGGTTGGAAGCAGTTTGGCCGAATGGGTGTAAACTGCCCAAACGGTTGTGCCTGTTCGCCCAGGCAGTTGGCCGACCCCTTACCCTATAAAAACACAGCCATGGGGACGAAAATAGACACAATTTCCCCAAGGGAAAGCTCTGCCCAAATCGTGACAGAGAGAAAGACAGATAGAGAGAGAGAGATCGATTCAAAAGGGTGGCCGTGTGGGCTGTTGGTGAATTCCGACCAGAAGGGTGTACGTGTGGCTTGAAGATCGGTTGATGATGGTTAACAGAGGAAGAGATAAGGATGGGGAGAAAGGCGTGAGCACTCCTGAGCGTACGCCCAAGGATCTGATCAGGACCGTGGCAAGGCCAAGGAACCATGAGGACCGGGCTGTGGATGGATGTGTGGGTGGGGTAGTATAGTATTGTATTGTAATATGAACTTATGGTAGCCTAATGTGCAAACTGAATGATATGACTGCATTGTATGGATCACATGTTTGTTATTAATCAAGATACAATTTCTCTTATTGTCTAGACTTAGGGTTGGAATGTATGAACCTCACTTAATCGAAAACGACTTAGTAAATTATGAAACATTAAAAGAGAACAAACACCCTATGATCTAGCTAAGTAAGGCCGCGGGTCCATGTTGGGCTTAACAGCCAGGAACGGGTCTTACAATATTAATCTTTAGTTGTGTATAACATTAATACATCTTCATGTTTAGAATCGTATAAAACACACAAATAGAATATATAAAATTAATATGGTATTATTTAATTAAAATTATGAATATAAGTTACATTTATCTATTTTAGATTAAATAAATAGATAAAATATTATTAAAACTAAAAATAAAAATAGAAAATAATATTAGACGGTTACCTAGACAGCTAGGCGGTCATCAAGGCGGGATAAAATCAAGAGAAATACCCTAAGATAGATCTAAAAAAGTTTTTGTCACAAAAATAAACTTTAAGAGAAAAAATGACAAAAATAACATTTTTGGGGTGGGATTTTAGGGGTAAATATACGTTTATACCCCTTGGGTTAACTAATCTAGACTTAGGGTTTAGAGTTATGGGGTGGGGTTTTGGGGGTGAAGCTTAAAATTAAAAAATTAAATAAAAAATATTAATTTTTAAAAAATAAAAAGATCTAGTTTGGTCATTTTTGTTTTTGAAGTTTATTTTTGTGACAAAAACTTCAAAATGTGTTATTTGACGAATTTGCCCTAAAATCAAATATCTAATTTTTACACCGATTTGACATAAATCAGGACTGATGAAAAAAAATGCTAGATAAACTCTTAAGATTTTAAGAAACAACCATTATTTCTAACCCCCTTGCCTATCATTTGATTTTTCCGGTTTTTACTACTCGGGTAAACCAAGATAATATAACTATTTTGATTAATTTTGATTATATCTTTTATTAACTTTTTTTATCTTTTGACCATGATACCTTCTTCTTTACGAAAATATCAAACTTGAAACAAACAAAACAATTACGGTTTACTGTTATTCCAAAAAAAAATTTCCCAGTATAAGCGGGGTCATATTCCATTTGATAAATAGAGTTGTTGGTTTGAGGTCAACAAAAGCAATGAGGTGCGATAAAAATGGGAACTCTAGGTGAGGTGGAACCAGGGACGACTTTTATGTTTGTTCCTGACCACGACGTTATATTCCTTAGTGGGTCACCATTTCTTACTAACAAAACTAATTTCTCAAAGGAGGCATCTTTTTTCGTGTATCAAAAATCTTCTGTACTTCTTACTCTACGTGCAGTTTTCTTCTTATTTTTTTAACTACTCTACGTGCAGTTTAAATTTCTAGTTTTGATTTAATTTCGTCTTTCGTAACAATTTACGATCATGAGAGTAAATAAAAAAAAAAAAACTGATGCCAAACACATACCATCAAGATATACAGCGCCATCTGATTGAAATCCAATAGAAGCGGGGAAGTTTCCCGGCAGTAGTGCCTCGCTGAGGTCAACGGAACCACCAGTCCCTAGTCCTAGAGACAAAATGGCTTCTTCGTTTTCCCCATCCCAGTTTTTTCTTGTCACGGGTTTTTGTCCTTGGCTCTTGAAGAACATAGTTTTTTCACCGTCCAGTGATGCAAGGTCACTGCGTACGTCACTAACAACAGCGCGGGGACCAAGGATTTCGAGAAGTGTGATTTCAAAGTAAGCCTCCTGAGGGAAAGCAGAGCATATGAGTTGTGGTCCGGGAAGCGGTAGAGCTGCTCGGAGAACGATCAATGGTTTTTTCCCTTTAACTTTGTCTCTAAATACTTGATTAAACTTGATCGTCTGTGTTAAATCCACAGAACCGTTTGAAATCTCCCATGTGATCACTACACCAGGTTCATCGCTTCCTGCTGTCGTGCAAAGTCCTAGAAGAGCAGGTCGCGGAGAGGCTCCACTCACCAAAGGAGTTGATGCATGGACAGCGAATCCGAACCTCGTCCACCCATTCTCTACCGCTTCTGTCACCAAAGCCGGATGGTCTGTCCAGATGAATAGACCAGACTTTGATGGGAAACCGCCCGTAGTGCTACGTGAGACGCAATAATTGTTTATATTTCCTCTGCGTTTCATGTCGGATATATTTAGCTGGTGACTGAGGCTGGTTTGGTGGAGTTTGGAGATTCTAGCATGAAAGCTATCGCTCCGAATGGCCCTAGACGTGTTATGGGCGGTGGAATTCTCTGGTCTCCGGAGACAGCACCAGCGGCGGAGGAAGACCGCGAGGAGTGTAGAGAGGATGACAGCGGAGAGAATCCCTGCAGTTAAATGGGCCGATCGAAGCATTTCTGAGTTAAACGAAATTCTGAGACAGAGAGAGAGAGAGATGGAAGGAGAAGAAGGACATGGGAGTAGTGGACTTGGACCTGTTCAAGAGAGTTGGGAGATCATAAGTATTATACAAACACAATATGAAACTGTTCTGCAAAAATGTCAAATTTTGAAAATTTCTAGAATTTCTTTTAAAAAATTGCAAAATTGTTGTTGATCTACACAAAATAGAATTTTCATTAGCTACTAAGCTATATAGATATTCATGGATCTCTATAATCTTATTTGTAAAGTCAGTTTCCTATATGTCGCTTACTCGTGGATTAATTACATAGGCACCATTAATGAATTTAAATTATTACATTTAAATATTATTGTTAATTTTTTATTTAGTAATTTCTGTTATTTTTTTTTAATATAGTTTAATTTAAGTATTTTTTAAATAACATAGTTTATATACTAAAATTCAAGTCACTGATAAATCAAAATTTGATATGGGATAAAATTTTGTAACAAAAAAACAAAAATCGAAATTTTCTTTCCGTCTCCTATATTTCGGTAGTCAAAATATTCAGTTATCCACTTACTAATTTTTCTCAGATAATTTTTTTTTTTGCATTAGCTTATATATTTTGTCATCTTTTCTTCTCTCTTATATAAAGTATTCTAAGACGAGCAAATACTTTCACTTTATTTATCATTGACAACTACCCTTATTCATAGGTGAGAGTTTTTAAATTATGTGACCTATATATATTTAATACCTATCTAATGTATATAAAGGTGTTTTAAAAACAAATTTCTCATTAATAAAATCATTTGTTCACGGTTTTCTTTTATTTTTAAGTATCTAAAATCCTTAAATTTTCTCCCATTATCAACACAACGTTCAAAAACAAATATCACATTTTGAAACTTTTTTTTTCTTCTACATATAATTTAAATAATTTTTAGTTAACTTTCTATTTAATCTTTCTCCTTAAAATATCTCTTTCTTAATCTCTACTGCCCTGTACTTTGAGTTTTTCTCTTTCTTTTGAGATCTTATACTGATACAAATAAATTCCATACAATTTTATGATCACAAGTTGAGATTTGGTTTCTTATTTTCTATTAACAATCTCTTAATTGTTAATTTCAGGTAAAATGGCATTTGAGTATATAGTTTCAAAGCTTTGACAGCAACAAGGGTAAAATTAGGTATCTTCAACTATGTTATCTACAAAACTGATATTTACAAATCTGTTTTTTTCTATGATAAATTACTTGCATTGCTTTTGCATGTAATAAAACCAGAAATGGATGTTACGATTGATCGTTGTATCTTGTTGAGAGTTTGAATCAATTTGTAAGCTAGAAACACGAAAACCAATTTGTTTGCCAGTTCACGGATCCTTCCGCTAAGTCTGGGGGAGGCTCTTGCTCCCAATCCACTACTCCGATCACTGGAATTAACCACCGGTTCAGTTACACTTTGCTGATCCCTTCTCTTTGGGTTACAGAATTACAAAGAGTAAGAGAAAGCAGTTACAAGAAGTTAAAGGATCAGGATAAAACTCTTTGGCAAGCTCGGACTCCACACGACGAGGCAAGCCTAGCTTGATCTTCTTTTTCGACCTCCTCTGTTTCTTGTTGCTCTGTTTCTTTGCTTGTAACAAACTCTAATGGCTTTGATTCTTCGTGCAGGTTATAAAGACGATGAAGCCCAAATCTGATGATGCCGGCCCAACTGCTTTCAAAACCGACTTGAGCTGTAACTCAACCTGGAATAGTGGATTTCCCATTTGAGGAGGGCCCAAGATAGTTAAGACATAAATCCTAAACAATAATCTCCATCTTGGCTTTACTCTCTCTCTCTCTCTCTCTCTCTCTCTCTCTCTCTCTCTCTATAGAGTAACAATGGTGTTTGTTGTAAAAGAGGTGTGTAAAAGACTTCGGGTTACAAAACTAATAAAAACCCTATAAATAGTGACCTCTGAATATCACCGACTTAGCTCAAATCAATCAGACTCAGAATCTGATCAACCAACAGCAACAGAGACAACGACGACTGCTCTCAGAAAAACCTCTGACCATCTTGAACAACTGGAGACAACATGCAACCACCAGATCTTCACAAAGACCAACTCGACTCTTCAGTGACCTGACCTTCTGACTCGATCTGTTAGATAATCGATAGATCTTTAACATGCAAGTAGAAAGAACCAAGGTTTTACTCTTACCTTTCTTAACTGACTTACGAACCTCTTTCTTCTTCTTTTTTTACGAGTTGAGAACCTTCAACACCTCTTCCCATCTGCAAGACAAATCACTTTCATCTTCACAGACACGCGACGTAGAGTTTATTCGGAGATCTTTATGGCCACCAGACTTCTCTCCAGTCTTAGCAGGTGCACTCTTCGTCAAAATATCTGCTAGGTTTATGCTTGTGTGAATCTTAACCACTATTGCTGCTGCTATTACGTCTCTGATAAAATTGAACTTAATATGAATGTGTTTCATCCTTTCATGAAAACCACCATTCTTAGCTAAGAAAATTGCAGACTGTGAATCAAAATTAATCTTGACTGCTTGTTGAACATAACCCATGTCTTCGCATATCCATTTCAACCATAAGGCTTCTTTAGATGCCTTTGTCATAGCCATGTACTATGATTCTGTAGTAGATAAGGCCACTATAGGTTGGAGCCCCGATCTCCAACTAACTATGTTTCCACCAACTTGAAAAATGTATCTGGTTACTGATCTTCTCCTGTCAAGGTCGGTAGCAAAATATGAACCTTTTGTGAAGTTGAAAATGTAATTGTAGGTTCCTTTAATGTAATTGTAGCATAATTTGAACTTTTTGTGTTAAACCTTTCAATGTTCTCTGCTTGGGTTTCCCGTAAATCTGCTTACTAAACCCACTGTGTGTGCTATATCTGGCCGAGAACCCACCATTACGTATATGAGAATCCCAACTTCACTCGCATAAGGGATGTTTCTCATAAACTCAGCCTCCACCCGCGTCTCTTTCTCGTACAAGCTCTTCAGTTTGAATTGAGCTCTCATTGAAGTTGTCACTAACTTGCAATCAGTCATATTAAAGTTTGAGATAACTTTTTTCAAGTACTTTCCCTGAGACAACTTTAGAATACCTCTTTCTCTGTCCATGAAAATATCCATTCCAAATATCCTTGATGCGCAGCACAAATCTTTCATTTCAAACTCCTCCCTTATGCTCTTTTTTAGACTCTCAATACTCATGGAATTTTTAGAAGCCACTAGCATGTCATTCACATAGATTAGGAGATACAGTCTAGTAATACCCTCTCCTCGAATGTAGTTGCAAGGATCATATGGACTCTCTCTGAACTGTTGATTTTTTCATTAAGCAGTCAAATCTCTTATTTCAGTGGCTCGATGATTGTTTGAGGCTGTATAGAGATTTCTTCAGAGGAAAAACCATATCCTCCTTTCCTTTTACCTTAAATCCCTCAGGTTGTTCCATGTAGATTTTCTCATCTAGAGTACCGTGTAAAAAGGCAGTTCACATCCAACTTTTCTAGTTCTAGGTTTTCATTTACCACCAAGGATAAAATAAGCCTTATAGAACTGCTTGACCACTGGTGCAAATACCTCATTTTAGTCAATCCTTTCCATCTGTGAAAATTCTTTAGCAACCAATTTGGCTTTAAACCTATATCCTCAACCCATGGAATCCCTGATTTCCTCTTCCAGACCAATTTACAACCGATAACATGTTTCTTCTCTGATCTTTTGACAACGTGCGGGTTAAGTTTTATATTAAAGAATGCAATTTATCAAATTAACTCTACGAACTACTCTTCCCAAGAGAGGTCTAATCGTAGTACTTAGGAATTGAATCCATAGAGAGCGAGGGAACACAATAGATTTCTAAGTTCTAAAAATGTGGTCTAGACAAGCTGTGAATAGGAGGTTTGTTTGAAGGTTTTATTCCAAAAAGAAAATTGTCTAAATAAGTTAACTGATTCAAATATGAAAAAGATAGATCTAGGGCTTTAGGCAGTTGAATTATAGTGGATATGATTCATGGAATTATGAATATGCAAGGACCTTAATCACAATCCGACCCCCTCTCATTCCAACTCTTATATGCAAACAGAAGAGTCTACTGTCGATTGATGGCTAAGGCCGAGTGTTGATCGATGGTTATCGAACATGAAGTTCGTCCGCTGGGTTAATTAAACCAGCTCTAGCATGTGTCTAACATCCTAGCTCAACGGAATTAATTATGGCAAAAAAACTACTCTTATTGTTGTCTATGTCTTAGGTTCAAGTTTCTAGTTAGCTACTCTAGAACACAAGCATTAAACACAATTCCAAAGATGAATTATTCTTCATCCTAGCAATCCTATTTTTGGGCTAATTCATCAATACCATAATGAACCGTAAATCTAACAAGAGAATTTATTAGAAATAATCATAGATATCATGATAAACTGAATAATAAAATGTATAGAATAGATAATGTGGTTCCAATACAAATCTCTGAAGGAGTTCAAATCTTCCCCCCAAAACTACTAAGAAAACCAAAAGCTGTAAATAATACTTTGCTATGAAATCTCCGTGTCTTTGCCTAAGCAATGGCATGACCCTTATAAACTTGGTCAAAACTCGTTCAGGGACATTCTTGTAATTTGTATTGAATTTGGCTTGAAGTCGGCCAATGAATTTGCGAGTAGATTGTTGATCGACAGCAAGTGTGCACCGCCGTCAATGGTCAGGCTTGACCTCGACTCTAACTTAGCTGTGAACAACTACTAGATATCTTCTCTGAATGCTCTAACAAGCTCCATTATCTCCATAATGCTCCAAAACGTACCTTGACCTGAAAAGAATCTAAAACACAGTCTAGACATAGATAGTAGACTCCAAATAGGGTCCATTGATAGTCTTAAACTACTAAATAATAAGGTATATCAACTCCCTCATACTTAACTTTTTGCTTGTCCTCAACTAAAACAAAGGTAGCCTATGAAAGAGGTTTGAAAAGTGGGGACTCACATAATACATAAGCATGACTATGACCCTACTAAATCGGAACCACATCGAATAATGCTGATCAAAGAGAAAATTTATATGCCTTATCCTAGTATAGCAACCAAATCCATTCTATCAGCAACTCAACAAATACTAATCTGACTCACCCGTCTACTGATGCCTTTTCTTTGCATAAAACAAAGTGCAGACCTTGGGAGTATCGTTCAAAGGACACATGGACTCAACTCCTGCAAACCTGCATGTATATGTATAAAGCCTTTCATGGTCCCTTTCTTTCATCTTTTATCTCAGAATCTTTTGAATCTCAAATTCGATGGAAAATGATGCTGATACAGTCCATCTTGCCATCTCATTTTTGATTTTTTAATAC
This sequence comes from Moricandia arvensis, assembly GCA_905132765.1. Lineage (NCBI taxonomy): Eukaryota > Viridiplantae > Streptophyta > Magnoliopsida > Brassicales > Brassicaceae > Moricandia > Moricandia arvensis. The sequence goes on from CAJHQP010001747.1 coordinate 85,950, forward strand.
AAAGTTGTAAGCGAATAATGGGGTCATCGGTACTGTACCTACCCCTCGCTTAAAAATGTGTCATCATTCCTTTGAATTAGCATAATTGCGTCATCGGTAATGTACCTACCCCTCTGTATCTCAGGAAATCATCTCAATCTGTTTTTTTTTTAATTATAGATCGTAGAGAGAAAAGGAGAAAGAAAACCATAAATTACAGATTAGTACCTTACATACTTGCAGAACGAATCCAATCCAATGTATTCCAAACCCCAAAACAAGCAAAGTAGTCAATATTTGGTTGGAGATCAGCATTGGTTCCTTTAGACTTTCTTAGTAAGTGTCATCTAATGGCTAGATGATCCACTTTGGCATCTCTAGTAATCTATGCAATCAACATGTCTAAGAATGGTGCTAAAGTATGATTAGTCAATAAATAAGTTCTTATCATAATCCCCTACTTGAGTCTATAAATACAATTTGAAAAACCTAATAGATAAAAGTTAAAATAGATAAAAGCATCAGTAAACCTCCCCCAAACTTGAATAACAATGTCCCCAGTGATATCTTGTCGGGACTGGTTAATAAAAACTAAAGCATAAGTAAAAGATTAAGAGAAAGTTGAGGTTACTAAACTCCATAAGGAGTGTCGACTGATTGTGAATTGTGGGTGTCGACCGATGGTAAACCATCCAAGTCGTGGGGTGGTGTCGACCGATGGTGGTTTCGAACTTTTCTACTCCTCCTTTGAAAACCTAAAGTAATTAGATAAAAACCATAATTAATAACTAGATAATGAAAAATCAAATTAAAACTTACTACACACTAGGTTCCCTCCCACTCAGCGCTTGGTTATAGTCTTAAGCTCGACGTTGTCACTTCTGGACTAAGAAGGGGAGTCATAAACCAATGTGGAAAGCAAGTATTCACATACTCTCTACTCATCCCAAACCATCCACTCATAAAACCTCTTACAACCTCATCTGCTCTGGTTTGCTGATTTTCCATCTTCCTCTCAGTAAATGCCAATCTGCCCATCATGTCTTCAAGTGCTTGATTGCGTCCCGTTAGCATGTTAAGTTTGGCATATGTGGGTTCTGAAATATCCTCCAAACTCTGGTTGATACTTTCCTTCATCAAGTCCTGAGAAAGGTAAATTCCATCAAACTTGTCTTGTAAGAGATCCTCTGTTACCAATCTCTGCCAAGATGTTGCGTTGAGACTGTCGATCGATGGCTAACTTTTGCCGTCCATCGATGCTGAGTTCACTGCGTATCCGATGTTCGATTTCTGAAGAGGTTCCCGGATCTGTTAGACATAGCTAGTATGCCTGTAATATCGTCCTTGGACACATTAAGAATTCTTCCATCCATTGCTCGTCCATATCCATATGGGTCTCTCATGATTCCAAACTCATTTGGTCTGAGGTAGCCATAATCGTCATCGTATCCTTTTGGGTTGTCATTGATCGACGGTAAAGAGCCACAGTCGATCGATGCTGCTTTCCAGCTTCCATAGGACTCCCTGAAACATCCAGTCTCTTCGAGTGCAAAGGTATGATACTCGATTGCTTCTTCTTCAAGGTAAGACTCATCGTACTCTTGGGTGTTAACTTGTGACATCCTCTCACGGTATTTCTGCCCTATGTAGACTATCTCTTCTTGACTGTCTCCGTCGTTCTGGTCGGTGGGATAACCGTCGACCGATTGTGGATAGTGAGTACCGATTGATGCCAAAACGGTGGGATACGTGCTGGTTTTGATTGAAGGGCCGTCGACAGATGCCAAGGGTTGGGTGTCGCTCGATGTTGTGTCTGCAGGCTCATTGTCTTGATCGTATTTGTAGAAGCATGTAGTAATCAAACCGGGATCATCACCCAATTTTATCTGAGTAGCCTTGTTCTTGACTTTAACAGGTTCGTAGAAAATGTATGGATCAGTCAAGGATATATACAACTGTCTGCCCAATTGATGTTTGTTTTCTAAAGATATTCCCTGATCCGTTGGCCATATCCAATATGTATGCGATATCGTCCTTGGACACACATTGAGAATCCTTCCATCCATTGCTCATTCATATCCATATGGGTCCCTCATAATTCAAAATTCATTTCGTCTGAGATAACCATAATCGTCATTATATCCTTCCGGATTTTCGTCTATCGATGGTATTGAGTCACCATAGATAGATGTTGCATTCCAGGTTCCATAGGATCCTCTGAAATTTCCAGCCTCTTCTAGTGCAAAAGCATGGTACTCAATTGCTTCTTCTTCAAAGTAGGAATCATTGTATTCTAGGTTATTGGTTTATGGCGTCATCTCACGGTATTGCTGCCCAATGTAAACTATGTCTTATTTTGTCTTTGTTGTTCTGATTTATGACATAATTGTCGATCAATGTTAGAGGTTGAGTATCGGTCGATGCTGAAGGGTGGGTGTCATGCAGGTTCTGGATGTAGGTACCATCGACCGATAACAAGGGTTGTGTGTCGATCGATGTTGTGTCCGCAGGCTCGCCATCTTGATCCGAATTGCAGAAGCATGTAGCAATCAATCCTGGATCATCACCCAATTCTATCAGAGTAGCCTTGTTACTGACTTTAACATGTTCATGAAAGTTGTTTGTATCAATCAAGGATATATACAACCTCTTTGTCTTCATGTCGCAGTTAGCTCCCACTGTTTCCATGAATGGTCTTCCAAGGAGTAAGGAAGAGTTCCAGTCAATATTTATATCCATCACATGGAAGTCTACTGACTAAGGCGTTGCAAATTTGCACTGGGACGTATCTGGCTATCCCTCCTTAATTCACTTTGAAGCAATCCAAAAAGGTGAATGAATCACTAGAAGGCTCCTATTTAGACTTAGCTTCTCTACCATAACTCTAGGCAGGATGCTGACTTCTGATCCAGTATTGCAGAGGGTGTTGGGATACTTGTGACCTTTGACAAAACATGGAATCACAAATTTCCTAGGGTCTCTTTTCTTCTTAAGAGTGGTCCTCTGCTTCAGCTTCTCTCTGAGGTCATTGAACATGCGCTCTATGTCCTTTTCCGTTTCCTTGGATTCCCTGAAGAAAATCCATAATCTATGAGTATAGTATGCTTCATCAAGTTGAGTATCTAAAGGAATTTCAAAAACTCTTTTGGCAAAGCATCCATATCCTTGTCTATCGCTTCTCTGTGAAGATGTTTAGGAATCTTCTGCTTCCTTATGGGGTGCCTTTTTGTTGTCATTGTGTCAAGTGTATTGACCAACTACAACTTCAGAAGAAGAAAGAGATCGACCTCAAAACCATTCAAAACATGCAACAAAGTTTCTATACCAAATCGGATGATATCAAAAGAACTTTGTACTTTAAACAAACCGTTCTCTTACTTGTTTTTAAAGAACACTCTTGAATGTTACTGAACTTGCACCAGTGTATCCGAATGAGATTGTTTCTCTTTTACAGGAGTTTTAAGATGTCTTTCCAGAAGATAGTCCTATAGGACTTCCACCAGTACGAGGAATAGAGTATCAGATAGATTTTGTCCCTGGTTCCACACTCACAAATCGACCAGCCTACAGAACCAATCCAGTGGAGACTAAGGAGTTGCAAAGACAAGTAGAAGAGATGATGGAGAGGGGTCACATCCGAGAGAGAGCTTGAGCACATGTGCAGTTCCAGTTCTTGTTGTACCTAAGAACGATGGCAGCTGGCGCATGTGTGTTGATTGTAGAACAACATAACAGTGAAGTATCGCCACCCTATTACTAAATTAGATGATATGCTGGATGAATTGCATGGTTATAGCATCTTTTCTAAGATAGATTTAAAAAACGGATATCATTAAATTAGGATGAAAGATGGTGATGAATGAAAAACTGCATTCAAAACTAAGCATGGTCTATACGAGTGGTTAGTCATGCCATTCGGATTAACAAATGCACCTAGTACATTCATGAGACTGATGAACCATGTCCTTAGGTCTTTCATTGGAATTTTTGTTGTGGTTTACTTTGATGACATCCTAGTTTATAGAAAAAGCTTTTAGGATCATTTAGGACATCTTAGGGCCATCCTTGATGTTTTAAGAAATGAGAAATTTTATGCTAACCTAAAGAAGTGCACCTTCTGCACAGATAACTTGGTGTTTCTAGGTTTTGTGGTAAGTGCAGATGGAGTTGTGGTGGACGAGGAGAAGATTAAAGCTATTAGAGACTGGCCGAGTCCAACCACAGTAGGAGAAGTAAGGAGTTTCCATGGACTTGCTGGCTTCTATAGGCGACTTGTGAAGGAATTTAGTACCATAGTAGCCCCTCTCACTGAAGTGATCAAGAAAGATGTTGGATTAAAGTGGGGAGAACCAGAAGAAACTGCCTTCCAAGCACTTAAAGAGAAGCTTACTCAATCTCCTCTTCTTATACTTCCTGATTTTATTAAAATATTTGAAATTGAATGTGATGCCTCATAAATTAGTATTGGTCAGGATAGAAAACCTATTGCATATTTCAGTGAAAAACTTGGAGGAGCCACTCTCACATATGCTACCTATGGCAAGGAGCTATACGCCTTTTTGAGAGCTTTGCAAACATGGCAACACTATCTATGGCCTAAAGAGTTTGTCATTCACATTGACCACGAGTCTGTCAAGTACCTAAAAGGTCAGAGTAAGCTTAGCAAGAGACACACAAGATGGGTTGAGTTTATTGAGACATTCCCTTACGTCATCAAATACAAACAAGGTAAAGAAAACATAGTTTCTGATGCACTATCTCAAAGGTATATTCTCTTGACTGCTCTAGATGCTAAGTTACTAGGATTTGAACAACTCAAAGGTATGTACGAAAATGATCCTGACTTCAAAGAAGCCTATAAATCTTGTGAAAATCTTTATGCGGGTCACTACTTTAGGCATGATGGGTTCTTATTTTATGACAACCACCTTTGTTTACCTAATTATTCTTTTAGAGATTTATTTGTCAGGGAATCCAATGGAGGAAGTCTAATGGGACATTTTGCGATTGCCAAAACTCTTAAGGTCTTGCAGAATCACTTCTTTTGGCCGCACATGAAGAGAGATGTTGAAAGAGTTTGTGGAAGGTGTGCAAGTTTCAAGGAAGCAAAGTCCAAGGTCCAATCCCACGGTTCTTATACTCCATTACCCATCCCTTATCATCGGTGGAATGATATCTCTATGGACTTCATTGTAGGACTGCCTAGAACTAGGATTGGAAAGGATTACATATTTCTTGTGGTAGATATGTTTTCTAAAATGGCACATTTCATAGCTTGCCATAAGACTGATGATGCAATACATGTTGCTAACCTGTTCTTTAAGGAGATAGTCCGTTTGTATGGCATGGCTAGAACTATTGTATCAGATAGATATGCTAAGTTTCTAAGTTATTTATGAAAGACCCTTTGGTCTAATCTAGGCACTAAGTTGTTGTTTTTTACTACTTGCCATCCGCAAACTGATGGACAGACTGAAGTAGTTAATAGGACACTAGAAACTCTCTTACTTGCATTCATCAAAAAGAACTTGAAATCATGGAAAGACTACTTGCCTCATTGTGAATTTGCATATAACCATGCTATGCATTCTTCTTCTAAGTTTTCCCCTTTTGAAATTGTTTATGAGTTCAATCCCACCTCTCCTTTGGATCCAATGCCTTTACCTGAGTGTGAAAGAGTTAGTATTTATGGCAAGAAGAAAGCACAGATGGTGCAACAGATCCATGAACAAGCAAAGCGCAATATTGAAGAAAAGACCAAGAAGTATGTTAAACAAGCAAACAAAAGAAGGTGTGAGATGGTATTTGAAGTGGGTGAAAAAGTGTGGGTGTACCTTAGCAAGGAAGTCCAAACTAATGTCAAGGATTGATGGTCCATTCGAGATCATCAAGAAGATCAGCAACAATGCCTACAAGCTGGACCTCCAAGGTAAGTACGATGTATCTTATAGCTTCAATGTTACTGATTTGGTTCCTTTTGTGGCAGATGAACCAGATTTGAGGAAAAATCTTTTTGAAGTGGGAGAGGATGATGTGATCATGGACCAGCTCAACAAGGAAGATGATGTATCCAGGAATGTACCCATGGACCAACCAGCTGATGACGATGCCTTAGCCATTCCAAAAGATTCCATGACTCGTTCTAGAACCAAGAAACTAAATTGAGCCATTGGAAGAAGGTATTGGAAAAAGCTTGATTATCCGAGATACCTTGATCACCATTCAAGCTATATCCTCATCAAGCTGAATTAGTACTTAGGAAAAGTACTTGTGTGTGCTCTATTCCTTGTTCTCGGTTTTGTCCCAATGACGTTTTACGGAGGAAGATTTTTAACGAGGCCACAAGCTGCTTTACACATCCCCTAGGTGATAATCTTGCTATAAAACTAAGGAAGACTTTATCTATTTTACCTTATGTTATATTTTAGACTATGGTTTTTATTTCATGTTTATTTTCGAGACCAAGGAGCGTGTTCCTTGTCTCTATATAAACCCGTTCAAACCCTACTCTTAAGCAAGCAATCTTTTATCAAAAAATCTTTGTTCTCTTGACAACTTTGGCGAGTTGTCTTGTGTTCTTGTTGGTGTTTAATATCCGACAATCAAAGGGTGTCTATCTCGGTGTGTCATATCCGATCTAGCCATCTAGGAGTATCAAAGAGTCTATCCGCAACCCCTTGTGTCATTAAAAGATGCATCACCTTGACCATAGTAGCATACTAGGAACATATTAATACATTCCAAAATATTATAAATAACGAAAAGGGACTTTTTTGTAAAAAATGATCTGTTTTAAAAATCAAAAAATATTTTGGCAAAAACAATATCTTTCAAACATTTTTATCTAAACGGAAACCACACTAATGCAGCTTATTCCACTTTCAAAATCCATAAAACCATTGCGTCATGGGATTGGGAATACGATCTTTATGACAATATAAATTTTCCAGAAGATCTTGAAAATCTCTCTTGTTACAATGTCCCATTTAATTATTGGGATTATTATGAGGCATGATCCCGTTCTATTTTGATCCATTCTCCTAAACACAAACACACATGGTTATTCTTCTTTGACACAATTGGTAAATTATCCAAATATCCCTACTTTTTCATATCATGGTGGAACTACTTTGGCTGTGTCAAAAAAATATTCAAACGCAATGTCAAAAAATCATTCCAAATTTTGAAGACAAATTTTATTCCTTTTGAAGAAGAAAACAAAATTCCCCCACTAGCTCTCTTCCACGCAAAATTCCATTCTCTTCGGGTATTTTCATGGATCTTGAATTTACTTCAGATTCAATTCCCACATTCCATAAAAAATCATAGTCAAGTGATGGGATAAATACAAAATTCTCTCAAACCTTTATCCATCAAATATTCTTACCTGGATAAAGGAACAAAACTCAAAAATCCAAACACTTAATCAAACACCAGAGATAACCTTTTTTTTTAACTCATAAGTCCAAAATGTTAGCAAGTGTAAATTCTGAAGAAAAAATTAAAGCAATCTTCTTACAATTCTATCATCATTGTCTGATCATATCTTTCGTACTTCAGAGAGTGATTAAGTGTCCCAAGTACCAGAAATCGATGAAGAGGTTTTCGGCGACAGTGGAGTTTGTTCCCTCTCCAAAATAAATGCAAATCTCCTCGAGATCCAAAAAGGATATTTGTTACAAATCTGTCGGATACAATCACATTGTTACAAATATTTTCCGTGATCTCTTGTCGCAATACCCGATAAAAGATTCAAAACTTCAAATAATTGCTATCTCTAGTGGCCATAAAGACCAAGGTCCACTTCCAGCAGACAGAAAACAGTTATAAGGCTTAACAGAGAAAGCTTTTGCTAGTGGTATTATCCATATATGTCACTTTTATTTTAATTTTAATCTGATGTATAAATAAATCCTTGTAAACTCCTATATAAATGAGTATTCGCTTCAGTTGTAGAGCCAATTCTCATTCTCACAATATCCTACTCTTCAATTCATATCCTCTCTTACATCCTTTGCCATCCCTTTAACCGATAACATAGCTACAATCTCTTTTTTTTAAGTAAGTTTTTAATAAATAAAATTTCAATCATATTTTTCATTCTTCTTTTTTCATTTTAGTCTTATGCTTTGTGTTTAAGTGTATGGTCTAACCACGCATATTTATGTTTTATTTCTTTTCCAGTTTTGTTTAATTCAGTTTATATTGGTCTTAATTTATGTTTTTTTATTATATATGTTTAATTATGCTTTCTCCACGACCGTTCCCCTACGGTATCAGAGCCATAGCATAAAATTGTACAAATTTTGGATATAGATTTTGTGTGTTTTATATATTAGATTTCAAAAATTATAGATTCAACCTAATATGACTCTTTTGTTTATTATTTAAGCATAAGAAGTTATTTTTGAAGTTTTTCTCTGTATTGAATATGCAGTTTTTTTTCCAGATATTAATCATACTTTGGAAGACTTCTCAGAAGACTATTGGAAGAGTTCTCAGAAGATTCTCGAAAGACTTCTTGGAAGACTTCTTGGAGTTCCCAAGAAGTCTTCTCCCCAATGGTAAAATAAATTATATCAAGTGGAGTTCAAGCTTATCTATGTAGAGGAATGATATTTAGCTCCATGTAGTAGTTTTGTCTGTTTTATGATTTGTATGTCTACTCTTTTCGTTTTGTAATTCTTTTGTAAAATTGAAGAGATGTTAATTGAATGAATTTGGTAAATATGTTCATGTATACAATAATATTTTGCCAAAATTACTTGACACTATTGAAGTTATTGACATTCTATCCACTCATAGAAAATCAAATTTACTAAAATTAAGAGAGAAGACTTCTCAAGAAAAACTTAGTTAAATTCACAAAAGATCAAAACTGAATTTTACGTGAAAATTGAAATTTTAAGTCTCATGAAAGTTAAAATTATATCTTATGATTGAAGAAGACACATTAAACAACATGATTTTGATATTTTTGAAGTTACTTAACACTTTTTGAAAATTCAAAAAGAAAACATATCTTGAAGTTAATTAACACTCTTGAAAATCTAACGTAAAAGACCTCTCTAGAAATCTTCTCGGATTAGCTAGAACCATTAGTAAACATGAATATTTGTAACCTCATAATTATCACCAAATAATTTATGAATTTCATTCAGGAGCCCCCATTGACTAATATACATGAATTAAAAAGAAAAAATTAAAAATTTATTTTAATTATAGAGAAAATGAAAGCTTATTAAACATTGACGTGGAAGACTTCCACAGAAGTCTTCCATTTAGTTGATTTTTGCTATTGCAAAATTACAAAGGAAGACTGCTAGGGAAGTGTACTCTAAATCAGACCAAAAACCAGGAGCTTCAATGTCTCTATAAACCTTACAAAGTTTGGAATCAATTGAAGGTAAAAGTTGAGTTATGGTTCGGTTTGGAATAACTCTTGGAAAGTATTCTAACATATAATGCACTAGAAGAATTCTTAAGAAGTCTTTTCTAGTTAGCTAGAAACATTAATAAACATGAATGTTTGTAACCTTATAATTATCACTAATTAAGTTATTAATTTCACTCAGGAGCCCCAATATTGACTAATACACATGAATTAACAAGGAAATAGTAAAAATTCATTTTAAGTATTGAGAAAATTGAAGTTTAATAAAGATTGACGTAGAAGAATTCTTAGGAAGTCTTTGATGAGAAGACTTCTTAAGAAGTCTTCCATTTTCGTCAGTTTTTCCAATTGCAAAATTTACGAAGGAAGACTTCTTAAGAAGTCACTCTACAGCATACAGCTTGAGAAGTCCACCTTTGTAAGTATTGACGTACTTTGAATTTGAAAACATCTCAAAATTCCGAGAGATGAGAAGTCTTCTGCACAAAGACATCTTATGCCAAAAGTCTTATGCCAGATTTGATTGAACACGTCCAACTCGCCATCAGGCAAGTTGGATCAGAATCACCCGCCTCGGTCCCGGCCAGTCTCTCCTTTGAACCTTGACCACACTGTCTATTGTTTCGTCTCGATTGGAGTTATCGTTGAAACTTTATGATAAAAACCGTAAAGACTTGTTTTCTCTTATAAATTAATTTGATCGTATAAAACGTTAACGGCTGACTTAACACCAAAGTTTCTTCGACTATACGAGTAATTTGAACTATTTATAAAACCAACGTCACACCAAAGGTGTTCTTTCTAAGAAATCGTAAAACATTAAAGTCGAAAACAACCTAAAAAGGTCTAAAACGTGGCGAAAATCCCCCTTACTATTTTAGACAAAATGGAGCCCAAGGATACTATGACGATTTATCTATTGTTCGCAGGAGAATATATATATCAAATTCGGAAGATAAATGTTAAGTTTCAAGGGATAATCATGAAGATCAGAGAAGAATGGAATATTTCTGCAAAGTAATAAACTCGACTCGGGGGCAGAAAAGGAAAGAGGAGACCACCTTACGGAGGAGTATATAAGGAACAGCAAGACTTGAGACGCAAGACACAGAGAACACACATCAAACTTAGCACTTAGAGCAATTTTCCGTTTTCTATTTTTGAGCTGCGACTCAAATAGGTTTACAAGTCTTAGATGGTTAGAATTAGGGAACTCGCCAAGAGCTCTTGCGGCCGAGACTTTACCTGTTGTAACGCTCATTCACGAATTCAGAATAAGATCTTCTTTGTTCTCTTTCATTTTTATCGATTTATTATTTCGTCTGTTTTCATTGTTCAATTGTTTGATGTTTAGCTTAGCAGAAATACGAGACCTCTGGGAAAGTTTGGGTCTCTTAACATTGCTTAATTTATGAAAATCGGCGGTGTGAATTTCGGATTCCACAGTTTGGTGCTAGAAGGAGGGGGGGGGGGGTAAGGATCAATCTTACTCTCAGGCAGAAACGCTCGATCGTAAATATCTACTGACGATCAGGCAAACCGAAAAACTCGGGATGATGGAAGAATCGACGACAACGTCAATACTCCAGCAGCAAAAACCCCTGCGACTAATGCTGATTCTAACACCGCGGCGTGCCAGGAAGTAAAAAAGATGTTCTTCGCTTTTGAAAAGAAGTCAGAAGAACAGGAGAAACTCATGGGATCTCTCGCTAAACAGGTCAAAACTCTAATAGATAGAGCCCGAGCAGACGTCCTCACGGAACCACTAGGGTTTGCGGGAGAAGACTCGACTTCACACTATGTTGGACAAGCCTGGTAACTCGCGGGAAAATCCATCAGGACAATATCCCGGCGAGAAAACCTCTGCTCAAAAAAACTATGGAAACCCTCCACCACTGGAGCAGGGGACATAGGAACACGAGGTCGAATGTGTCGACTTGTATCCCAGCGATCAGTCCAATAATTTGGAAGAAGAAGCTGACGTTTATCCGAGAAGGAAAATAAGCCGCACAGTTCAGGAAGACTCCCTGTTCAACAAATTCATGACTGAAAAGGAAGAAAACATCTTTTCGGTAGAACATGAGAAGATAGCTGAAGACCAGGCTTAGATCACTCACAGCAAACACTAACGAGGTTAGAAAACCGTTGGAGATGATCTAGAGATTTGTGATCTCAGTGACTACATCATGAAAACAGTTGTGGATGTAAGAGCGGTGAAATCTCAAATTCACCACGCTACTAGTGCCGTACCTAAAATTGATCGACTGCTCGAGGAATCTCGGAAAACACCCTTCACAGCTTGCATCATCAATAACAAAGTATCGGATCCTGGAAACATCAAGGTGGCCACTTACAATGCTACAACTGATCCTTAGGAGCACCTGCATTCCCTCTAGATCACAATGGGAAGGAAAAAAAAATCAGAGAGAGCGAAAGAGACGCCGGCCATTGCCGTCTGTGCGACGAGAACCTCCAAGGAGCAGCGCTCAAATGGTTCTCTCGCCTTAGGTGAAATTCCATCAGAAGTTTCCGCCAACTCGCTTCTGAGTTTCTCTAACAATACTCTATGTTCATAGACCGAGAAACCTCAGACGTCGACCTTTGGAGCCTTGCTCCAAAGGAAGACGAAGCTCTCCGGAATTCATGAACAGATTCAAAATCGTCATGTTAGTTAGCGGAATATGCGACAAAGTGGCCATAGACACGCTCCATAAAACGCTCTGGTACAAGTCAAAATTCAGGAAGTGCATAACCCTCGACGAGCCGCGCACAATCCAAGATGTGCACCACAAAGCCATGGACTACATCATCATCAAAGGGGAGATGAATGTCCTTTCTCAAGAGGATAAACATATGAAGACGTCCTCAAAAGATTCGGCATCAGGCCAGAAGCCGAAAAAGAAAAAACCTCGTAACGACAAGTATGTCCATCAAGAGGGGGCGGATCTCCAGAAAGCACATAACTATGCCATCAACTCCGGATTGGAACAAGGGAAAACAACGGGTAACACATGGACACGAAAATTTAATTACAATGAAAACACTTTCTGCGACTTCCACCATACCCGAAGACACATGACCGTCAACTGCAAAGTTCTCGGGGCAAGGCTGGCTGCAAAATTACTCGCAGGAGAGCTCTCCTATGTAACTAGCGTAAAGGATCTCATCCGTGACTACGATCGCCCCCCGAAGACTGATAAAACCCCGAAACAGAAAAATCTTCTCGGGGGAATCAGTCGGGCGAAAAGCGTGGAAGGAGACATGACGAAAAGGGCAACGACAGCAATCATCGCAGAGTAAACATGATCATCGGAGGATCGCAGTACTGCAGCAATACAGTCTCGTAAATCAAGTCTTATCAACAGAGAGCTGAGTCAAGCACAAATGGCCAAGCTGGTCTCCATCCCGAAAATTTCCAAACAGAGCCATCACCTTCAAAGAAGAAGAAGCTCGTGGAACCGACCTTCCCCACAGAGACCCACTAGTTGTTGATCTCGTAATCAGGATCTCAAAGTCACCAGAATCCACATGGACACAGGAAGCACAGTCAATTTCATCTTCTGTGACACTCTCAAAGGATGAACGTCGAGTTGAGAGAAGTCATACGAACGCCAAAACTGTTAATCGGTTTAAAACGTCGATGACTCTCGGATCGATCAAACTCATAGTCATGGCAAAAGAAGTCACGAAAATCATCAACTTCACGGTCGTTGACCACCCAGCCATCTACAACGTCATCATCAGAATGCTTTGGTCAAACGCCATGAAGGCAAACCCATCAACATATCATATAGGCATCAAATTCCCGACTCATAGCCGAATTTCCGCAATCTGGGGATGACAGAAACAATCGTGACTTTGCTACCTAGCCAAACATAAGCTGAGGCAAGTCACGACTTCTGCGATGGTAAAACCAAAACACACGAAGATAACTCAGCCATCAGCTGAAAATACTTCAAAGAAAGACAATTCAACATCATCACTCAAGCAACGGTTTCGGACACCAATAAACCCTTCAAAACAAATTGATCCAGCTACAGTAACTGCAATTAAGGCGATCGATGCAGGCGCAAAAACTGGGTAAACACACTCGCAGCACCAACTGAACTATGAGATGGCTTGATCCTCAAAAGGGGTACGTAGGCAGCTCGCCGAAAGACGAGTTCAGCGATCCCCTCTCTAAAATGGGGGGGGGGGAGTGGGTACTTATACCTATACTCGATATTTTTAGAACTTTTTCGATAGAAAGAAAACACAATAAAGATTTCTAGAAAGTCTCGCAAATCTCTTTTATCACATAAACATCTAAAGATGCGTTCAAAACCTCCCAAGTATGACCGAAACATTTATTTTATAACCCGAAAACTGAAATCTTACGAAAAATCAGTGCATCAAAAAACATTCAAATTCCGAACGATTTCAAAAGGATTCTTCGGATAGCACAAAAATCTTCATGACACTAACTAAACATCTTCAAAACCCGTGGACATTTCGTATAGAAAAAGCGGTATACTAATACTTCCAAACGGAAAAAACATTCTCTACATTACTTCACGAACATTTCTAGGTCATTCAACCCAACTTCCGACCAAACATGAGACGTCCTCGTTCTCAAACACTCGAAACCATCTTTCACACAAGGTGTATTTCTAGGAAACAAAGCGTGACGTTGCGTAAAACCTTCATAAATATACTTCCAATCTTGAAAGGCAAAAACAGTCCGACCGAGACTACAAATTGCAAACGAGGACTTTCTGTTACATCACATTTATCGATTGGTCTCCGCGAATACATCAACCGTTCTCTAAAAGAACGATAAAATGGACCTTCCCTTGGTTCTGATACATCCGACTAGGATAATAGCGCGCTATTAAAGAAATCCAAATTTTTTTAGCACTTCCAGACAAACTTAAAAATTATCTTTGGAGAGATGCTCGATTCTTACCACAAAACTCGTATAAGCCGAGAACCTATCGTGGACTTTAAATCGGTACGAATCAGGTTAAAATCGCAACAGGTAATCAGACAGCTGATTAGGCATCGCAAACCCTTAAACTGAGAGTAAACTTAGGTCTTGCCCTAAAAACAACACACTGGTCTATAACATCTCAAAGCATGATCTAGAACTAATATGAGATCTTAAAACATGGCTTCGTTCCTGTCTAAACATTCACGAAACTTCGCAAAAATTTGAGAAAGCTTTTTGAACATTCTCGTCTTAAAGGAGCAACTAATAGAACGACTCACCCAGAGTTAGATATGAGATGACAACTCATATCCTTCCCTCAACACTCAATCAAAACACTTTTGGACTCTTTTAAAATAAAAGAATAGTTCATTCGATAAAATTTGCAAAGCAGAAGGGATTCAAAGCTACAAGTGGCCAGTCCCGATAATCCAACACGGCTGTACTCGGCCTAAGCAAACATAAACGACCACACCCGCCCAAAACATAAGCTAAAAACATAGATATATAAAGGGAACACTTTTCCATGAAATACCAGCGATACCAACAACCTTCATGGATCAGGCTCGTAAATTCCAAACATCGACTTTCCAAATGAGCAATCGTTAACCGGGGCCATTGGCTGATCCACCTCAATATTCTCGCAGGGGATTCCTGTTCTGATTTCCTCCGAATCGGGAGACAGGGGAATCAGATCTCACTGATCCAAAATCCTCTCTTCGATCTGAGGAATCATGTAATCCATGTTCACATTTCTACTCATGCGACTGGACTGCTTAGCCTTCTCCTCATCGTAAGAAAATCCAGAGGCATGCGCAATGTACATCCCACAGATGGCGCAGCGACATTCGCGGTAATCACTGATAGACTTGTAGGTCTTCTTCAGCTCCCCAAAATCGTTCTTGAACTGGACGAAGCAATTCTCCATGATCCCAGCGGCCTCTTTTTCGCCTTCCTATATGCTCGACGAGCTTCCTTTGCGGCAACTCCCTCTCGCGAAGAGAGTTTGCCGCCATCTCACCCTTCAAACAGGTGATCTCCTTCTCGACCATCTCGGCCTTGAAATGAGCTGTGCGCGCCTCAAAACGAATCACATTAGATCCTAGTTCATAATAAGGAGACCCTGCAAATTTTTTAGACTTAATGAAACTTTTGGCAAAAACAGAAAACGTCCAAAGACAAGAACTAACCCCCTTGCACATCCTTGACGCTCTCAAAAACTGTGGCAACTCAGCATGCTCACTCTCAGTCGAGGGCATCTCGAAGTCAAAGAAGTTATCAAGGTCGGGGCGAAGAGTTTCAAATTCCAGTGGGTTAACCTAATCGGTGCCACTTTCACTGGCTTGGCCATCGAGAAAATTATGGAGCTTTTCATCCGAGGCAAACTCCAGCTTGCCGACAGCATCACCGTCCCACTCCCTCGGAATGTCGTAGGGAACAAACTCATCCATACTCGGCTGCAAGATCCCAATAAGATGTTGCAAGCTAGTAGGAGTAATCTGGTCTATCGACAACGCAGCAGAAAAATGTCATAGCATGTGAAGTAACCATCCGGAGGAGCATTTGCACGTTCCCCAACTATTGGAAGTCAAAACTCCACCGAGTTCGGGACATAGCAGAAATGTCGGATGATGTTGAGGTACAAAGGAGAACTATGGCTCGGACAAACAAAGACTCTTTTTGTACGAACCGAGGGAGGAAACAACGACTCACCAGAAAAGCCTTTAAATCGCAAGTAGCCAGCCAATATGCAGCTTCTTCCTCATGATCAACTAAGTGTGCCACAACTTCGACCTTCGCAAAAACTTCACCATCCTGTGTACGAAGACTATCAGTATCAAAGCAAGAAGACAATGCATTGTTTGAAGCTCTATGGCCTTAAGATATGATCTAGAACAACAAAAGAAAGAGATGGAGAGAAAGACATTCTACCT
The DNA here is from genome assembly GCA_905132765.1 of Moricandia arvensis. NCBI lineage: Eukaryota > Viridiplantae > Streptophyta > Magnoliopsida > Brassicales > Brassicaceae > Moricandia > Moricandia arvensis. The sequence continues at coordinate 102,223 of CAJHQP010001747.1, forward strand.
GAAGAGAAGTTCTTGTGGAAGTAAGCAAGTAAAAAATTTGCAAACTTACTCCACATACTTATATGCCAGAAAACCTTAATATTCATCTTTGTACTTTCAGCCATTAATGCCGCCTAACTTGCCTAACCTTCCTAACCTCTCGCAAGAACGTAACGATTTTAACGAGCTTGGGGGAAAACTGTTGGGGTCAAAATTTGTTACGACGGAATCAATGTCTGAAAGCTCCCGAAACATTTTTTATTCTAAAAAAGAAAAAAAACGTGCGGGAAACTAAAACTAAAACTTCCTATAAATTCAAAGAAGAATTGTATGACAACGCATCAAGATAGACCTTCGAGCAACGAAACGATCGAGACAGCTTTGTTCAACCCACATGACGGCGAGTTGAATAGAAGAGGTCCAACTCGCCATCAGGGGAGTTGAGATTGCTCATCCAACTCGACTGATGGCGAGTTGGACTGTCTCCATCCAAATCACCATAAGGCGAGTTCTATCAGCTCGTCCAACTCGCCTTATTACGAATTGGATTCTCTCTATCCACTTGGCCATCAGGCGAGTTGGATCAGCTCATCCAACTCACCTAATGGCAAGTTGGATTGACCACGTACAACTCGCCATCAGGCAAGTCGGATAAGCATCACCCGTCTCGGTCCCGACCAGTCTCTCCTTTGAACCTTGACCACATTGTCTTTTGATTCGTTTCGATTGGATTTACCGTTGGAACTTTACGATAAAAACCATAAGTACTTGTTTTCTTCTATAAATTCAAATTGATCGTATAAAACATCAACGGTTGACTTAACACCAAAGTTGCCTCGACTATACGAGTAATTTGAACTATTTATAAAACCAACGTCGTACCAAAGGTGTTTTTTCCAAGAAATGGTAAAAACATTTAAGTTGAAAAACGGTCTGAAAAGGTCTAAAATGCGGCTAAAATCCCACTTATGAGTTTAGAAAAAATTGAGCCCAAGGATACTATGCCGCTTTATTTATTGTTTACATGAGAAGATAGCTGTCAAGTCCATAAGATAAATGTTAAGTTTCTTGGGATAATCATGAAGATGGAAGAAGAATGGAATATTTCCGCAAAGTGATAAACTCGACTCAGGGGCAGAAAAGGATAGAGGAAACCGCTTTAAGGAGGAGTATATAAGGAACGACAAGGATAGAGACAAAAGACATAGAGAACACATATAAAACTTAGCACTTAGAGCAATGTAGGCAATTTTCCGTTTTGTTTTCGACCTGCGTCTCAACTAGGATTACAAGTCTTAGGTGGTTACAACTAGGGAACACACATAAAACTTAGCTCGTACGGTCGAGGATTTACCTGTTGTAACTCTCATTCACGAATTCAGAATGAGATCTTCTTTGCTCTCTTTTTTTTTATCTAGTTATTATTTTGTTTGTTTTCATTGTTTGGTTGCTTGATGTTTGGATTAGCAGAAATCCAGAACCTCTGGGAAAGTTAGGGTCTCTTAAATTTTCTTATTTTAAGGAAATCAACGGTGTAAATTTCGGTTCCCACAGAGGTTGATTCTGGTTCTGCAGTCTCACGATTTTAATCTTCTGTAAGTGCTTAATCTTCAGACAACTACTCGCTTTTGGTGTTCTCCATAAGATCGTAGAATACAGTGTCATCAACATTAGTCCAACACATCTTATTCTTCTTCAGATTGCAAATTCCCCCCACTGTAGCGATGAAGGCTCTCCCAAAAAGAAGAATTTTCCTTGGAGTTATCCACGAATGTAGCCATGTATATATCAGAAAATCAGAAACTTCCCAGGATCTTGTTCCTTCTCCAATGTCTTCTTCAGTTTTGTTGGGGTCAAAATTGGTCACAATAGAATCAACGTCATAAACTTCCCGAGAAATGCGTCCTTTTGTGAAAAAGAGATAATATCTCGAAGAAAGGGGAACGAGAAAATCGAGGTCAAATCTTGACTGACCACAAAAGAGCGGTCTGCACAGATAAGTCATCAGGAAGAGTTTGTCCAAACACCGCGGGTAAACGTATCCCCGAACGGCAATAGGAAAAAACGACTAGAAGACTCGATCATCTAACTCCACGGACGGAGAAGATGGCCGAGCAAGACGTCCAGCTTGTCGAACAGGAAAATCAAGCCACATGGGCCGACCAACTCGCCCGTACGGTGAGTTGGACGGCTCGGGCCGATCAACTCGCCTGTATGGCCAGTTGGACAAGTTTAACTCGCCATACAGCCGAGTTGGACAGCTAGGACCGACCAACTCGCCATACGGGCGAGTTGGACAGCTCAGACCAACCAACTCGCCCGTCGCCATACG